>LUGF01051983.1:63931-103997 GCA_001625245.1 Calycopis cecrops | reverse complement strand
TGTGTTTGTGGGTAACAAAAAGGCTCCGAAAGTAGGTACTGGACCGATTTCAAAAATTCTTTCACCATTTGAATGCTACGTTATCACAGATGAACATAGGCTATATTTTACCACGGGCAAATGCTTCATTCTCACAGGAAAACGAGTAATCTTCTAAACGGCTGAACCGATTGGGTTAAAATTAAAAAAAGGGAACGCTGTAACTTGAAATAAGTAAAAGACAAGTTTTAGTATGATGTGTTTATGCTGGCTCTGACTGGACGTTTGCTTTATAAAAAAGACTTTAGACCTTAAAAAAGACCTTTTTTACTGTAAGCAACCCAACAATGTAGCCAAGTAGGATAGATCAGGGTATCATAAAGTGGGGTCCTGGACCCATTGGGGCGTATGGCGTATGTGTCAGAGATCTGCGGAAGCTCAGTTAAACCTCAACCATAACATTATTGTGTACATACAGTGGTTTTTAATATACTTAATGCATATTACATAAAGAAGGTTTGCTTTTTTGACAGGGGTCCGTGACTGTAAAAAGTTTAAGAAACCCTGGGATAGATCTACTACGATACAAAGAATCCCTTCCGATGAGACCGGTAAAATAATTTTGGATGAATGGTCGTGAAGAGGCGATGGTTTTTTTATTTACTATCGACTTGTATAACAAAACGGTTTAATTACCTTTGGCAGTGCTAAAAAATTCTATCATTTTACTATTTTCTTCGGAAAAAATATACTTCCGCAATAGTAACAAATATATAGCAAATCAGTGTCCTGAAATGACAACGCTGACAGACTGACACTCCAAGACGGTGGCTGAAGACTCTCGCAGAGGTTTTTGGTCGGTAGTGGTACTCCATATTCTGAGACTGACACACCCTCCCGGCTCACCCTGGGGCGCCCTGGGCTGGTTGGACGGTTCGTAAAAGCATTTTCCCTGCTACAAAAAAAAAGAAAGCAATAGTTTTTTTAACTTTATGTAGTTGTTTGTAGTGTGTGTGTGTGTGTGTGTGTGTGTTTTTAGCGGTATCAAATGTATCTATTTCTATATATATTTTACATAGTCTACAAAATAATAAATTATTTTGTTGTTCCACTGAACATTTTAAATGGATGCTGTGGAATTTACGTTCACACACGTTGCAGAACGCTAGACAATTACAAAAATATCGCGAAACATTGTATTTTTAGCCAGGCCGCCCTCGCGTGAGTCGCGTACAACGCGGCAGTACGCATCCGTAGAAATAACTTGTATTTACACGTTAAATTTGTCCTATTTTAAAGCACTAAAGTGCCATGTTGCATTATCTAATATATAAAATTCTCGTGTTACAATTTTCGTTGCTATACTCCTCCGAAACGGCTTGACCGATTCTCATGAAATTTTGTGAGCATATTGAGTAGGTCTGAGAATCGGCCAACATCTATTTTTCATCCCGATATTCCCTCGGGATCGAAAGTTATGCGGGTGAAACCGCGGGGCGCAGCTAGTATTAATATAATATCTGTGGACTTATTACACTACGTTAGCCTAGCCCTGTGCTAAGGACCCTAAGGACTTTTATTACGGGGCTTGACAACGGATGTATATATTTAATGTTTTATAAATTTAAGAAATTTTATAAATTTAAGATTTTTATAATAGTATTTCTATTATACGTAGATAAACATCCATGACCAAGACCGGATTCGAAAACGTACACCCCGGCGCAACATCCTTTTTTTCCGATTTCTGTACCACTGCACCAGCTTGTCGTTGAAGCATTGCAGCCAAATTGTACCGGTACGTTCGGTGAATCAAGCAGGTACCTCTCGCTTGTCTGATATCTTCACAGACTGACATAGCTCATCATAGGCGCCGGCAGCGGGGTGAAAGGGGGTGCAATTGCACCCCCCTGTCGGGAAAGAAAATAACAGCGAAAAGTAGCCGATTGAAAAACTCTGTAACTGTCCTTGTCAGACAGATCTTAGAAAAAGTATTTAATACTAGCAACTCTGTTGTCCACATGCTATATATATGTTTAGTTCTATATTTTATATTGGTTAATAGTATGCAGATGCACCGCCCTGAAGATAATCCTGGCGGCGCGGCGCCCAAGTAAATCATGGTTATGACCTCTCGGCTGCCCCAGAAAAGGGAAGGACACACAACACGTCTGTATAACAAATATGTGGATATTTATGGGCGTAAAAGCCTGTGTGCTCCTTTGTACCATAGAAACTAGGTGACATTTGGCCTGCAATTTCACAATATTATGTGTACTTTCTTTTTTTTTTAATAGTTTAGGGGGACAAACGAGAAATCGCAGCCGTTTATCATTACCGACGCCCATAGACTTCTGCAATACTAACTTCTGGTTATACATCTGTATATCTTCTGAGTTGTCCTCCTTCCTTCGCCCACCTCCATTGCACCGGCTACTTCACACCGCACGAAACGCGACAGCACAACTGTCACTTTACGCCAGTATCATGTAAGCGAGAGATCCCAATTCGGCTACATTCATGCATGTAGCGTGGCACTACCTCTTACTCCTGAATAAGAGATGATCATAAACTCGTTTAAGAGAGTACAATAAATATTACAAACATCCATTATGCAATTGCACAGCATCTTGCACAACTTGCGAAATGCCACAGGAAAGTTTTCGGTTGACAAACAATTGGCTAGCTAAAAAGTTACATGACACAACCAACGCTGTAATGCTCATGTCAAAAGAACATTCACTTGACTAAATTGGTGGGTAATGTCTGTCTAAACTGGGTAAAAAAAAGACTTTTGATATTTACCACAGCAATCTGTCCCGCTGAGTTTGTTTTGTCGGTTCTTTTCATGCCAGGGTACGGTTGAACGCATGGTAGAGTTCCAAAAATATATTTCTAAAATGTTATTTTGCATAAAATTGATGGTCATTTTGACGAGAGAAACCGATAATTGACAGTCATTCATTCATGCACTTGTCAAGATTTTGTGGTCATAAAGTTGACCTGGTCACATTAGTTATATCATTTACGTACTTGCCCTGTGAGTCCGTGACGTACTCGGTCTTGTCGCCACACGCAGAACCTAAGAATGTTACGTGGAGACTTTCAGCGTCTAATTACAATTTTAAATAATGGAGATAGAGTTCTGGAAATTGAGAGTTTTCAGAGGAAATGCGCAGTCAGAGCTATTTTTTTTTATAGCATAGGCGGAGCAGTTGGGTCAACTGATGTAAAGTAATCACCAACGCGCACAGACATCCGTAACACCAGAGGTAGAGGTCTAACAGTTGTTATTTGATGTCAACAGGTGCTCATAGACTTAAATAAAAATTGCCATAAAATATAAATGTCAAAACGTGGTCACACTGTGAGCGAATGTACTTCCTCGACCATGCTGGCCCAATTCGACTGCAAAACTGCATGGCACTACCTCTTACTGTGTTTATGAGGGAACCGTTAAACCCTATAATATACATTAATTACTGACAAAAATTAGTGAATTTATTTTATTGCTTATAGTGGTTTATACTTTTTATTGCTTACTATAATAACAGCTTATTATTTCCGTTTTACACATTGACATATAAATTTCAGTGTACGTAAGTGTAATTCATAAATTTCCAAAAGCATTGACCCTTGACCACTCCCTAGATTGTGTGGAAATTAAGGCATTAAAAATAACTTTGTTAGAGCTGCATGCTACTCTACCTCTTCAATCAGTTCCACGTAATTTTCAAGTCAATCAATTCCACGTAGTTTCATGCTACTTACATAAATCTTAAAAATGTTTTTAACCTAGAGACCCTAGCAACGATCAAACATCTGTGGGTTCCTATTTATTACGACGATATTTACTCAGCGTACGTCCAACTGTTTGCTGTCCTCATAAACAAAGTATTGATAACCGCGTGATACAAGAGCGCACTGCACCGTGGTCTGTAGTAGCGTTACAACTCTACCGGGTCATTACACCGAACTTCGTACAGATTGCGGACTTGAATTAAGAACATTGACATGTTTTCATTGAATATGCAATTGGATACAATCATCATCGGCTTTGTTGGTCACATTGGATATTGGGGGATTTGAATTAAATTGGCATGTTTTCTTTGCATATGCAATTGGACACAATCGTAATTAGCTTTAGTTATTCGCTGCTGGACATTTGCGGATTTGAATAAAGAACAGTGAATTTTTTTCATTGCATATGCAGTTGGACATGATCAGTTTTGTTGCTCCACTGCTTGACGTACGTCTTTTTCAATGAACGCTTAGAGGTTCTCCTTCTACTCATATGTATCCCATAAATACTATTGTAGAGGGTTTTTTAAGAGAAATTGCATTTCAGCTTGATTGGGCTGGCACGACCGCAGTGGACTTGTTGGGATGATACTAGCGTAATCATTATTTTGAAGACTGTACCTACTTATGTTTTAGTAAGCGGTTGTGCCAGGCCGCATAGCAACCGAATTACTTAAACGATATCCGTGTGGAGGGGAGAGGAGGAAGGAGGGCAACGCATCTGCACCTACAGTCTACACCTGTATAAAGGAAGCGAAAAGAAAAGATTACATTATTAAGATCATTCGTATATATTACTTGCTACGTTAATATAACAAAACTTAAATATATCTGTAGTGTAGTGTACATATTTAAAGTTTTCCTGTCCATTCAACTCTGTACTAATATTACAGGTTCTCAATGTGGGTTCTAGGAAGGCAGTCATTTTTTGTAGTTATGCTCAGCGACAGTGGCTATGCGGATTTATTACGATAGTAAAGATAACGTGTAAATATAGCGTTGCTAGGTATCCGGATACCGGACAAGGCTGTTTGAATACGGCCAAACTGAACGGAAAGCCGCCGGATCATCTTTGGTAATTATTTTTACAATTCACCACCCGCTAAATGCCTATGAGTTGTTAGTGATAAATAACATATAAGTATGATTTTAAATCAAACTAAACTTATTAACACTAAAACGTAAAATAGGAATTATATAGTCTGAAAAGTGTTAGGACAAAATGGCTGATCTGTCCGGTAATTGGGTGTGGTTGTGTGGCAACCCTACGCGAGAAAATGAATATTTACCGCGAAGCTCTAGCGTACATTATAACACAAAGAAGTCTAGATAGCTCCGGCGTAAGAGGTTTAAAACTGATTGAAATTAATTGGCTGCGTCAAGGTTGTTGGGGTCGACGTCCTTGTCGCTTTGCACAAACGCAGCGCCAGCGCCGGACCGCCGACAACAGTGATGGGCTTTTATCGATACTTTTTTTTATTTTTTATGATATAGATTTTTTATATTTTAAGGAGGTAAAGCAGTCAGAGCCATATTCATGACTACCGACGCTCATTGACATTGACAACAACATTGCGCTTCCTCCTTTCCTCTCCTTAGACCATGGTATGTAGGTAAGCGGGCTCACACAAACATTGTTGCCGAAGCCTTTAATTTAAAAACGCCAAACTTATAAATTTAAAACAAATATATATAGCCATATATATCATTATATGGGAAGCGATTAAAATTTACATAATATTATAATAAGAATATTTTCACATAAATCTATTTTTAACGCAACATTTCGTATAATTATCTTCATAATTAAGTTGATATTATTGTAAGTAACATATTATACGTTCTTATATATGATGTGTATATTGTAGAAATGAAAGGAGGAATTCAACTTTCAATTTTTGATTTCATCACAACAAATTACTTAGACATACTAAGCGGGTAAAACGCAACCATCAACGCAAGTAATGTGGGTATTTGATAGTGTAATTGTTCGAAGCCGCGAAGTATTTTAAACCTTTTATTCTCGTTCGCACAAGATAAATAACAGTTTACTACTTGTTATATAAAACATAAATAATAGAATAATAAGTTAATTGAATTTAATGTAAATACAGAAGTAAAATATTTAAATTAAGACCTTAAAACCATCACAAATCTCGGTAAAATTCTATCTTTTCTATTTGTGGGCAGTTCTTTCAGTCATTTTAGTCCTTTATATGGAATTATAATTACTCTGAGTTTTTAGAAGTGGGAAATCTATAAGAAGTACAGTATAGTTTTTAATTTATGTCCTGTATATCCTCTCGTCTTCCACACTTTTGTTGACTTAATACAACGAAAAAATCTAATATTCTGGCTCTGCTACATTGGCAAACAATCAGTCGCATCACATTACGATAGCCTTTCATATGCATCTAAGCATACAATCCATAAGGAAGATGCGTTTCGATTATGAAGCTAATTTACTATCATTGCGCAGTCTACACTTGACGAGCCGCACGAAACAAGTAACCCTAGCTATTTCACTCACCAGAGCTTTTATAGCAGGTTATTAATGCAGCTTATACCAATAAGCTGTCGTAAAAGCTCGATTTTTGGCTAGACTTTCAAAAAACTATCGATATACCAGGCGACAACATCCCATCACTACCAACTACCGGGCTACACCAGCGCCTCGCAGCGCCAGCGCCGCGATAATTGACTAATTGTCGACAATCATTTGTTTAGTGACTTTAGCGGCGCATTTAATAAGCACCGCGCCGCCTATAAATAGCCACGCCGTCTGCCCTACTTCGTACATGCCTCTACAAGCCCTGATAACACATCATTGTCCGTCTCGTATCAGTTATTTTCGTATCACTAATTAGTGTGTTAACCTTTTGTGTATCACATACAATAAATATAAATCCAAATAAATGTTGATGATTATATAAATATGTATAAATCCTCTGCTCTACTTTTTTAATTTCGCTCTAGCTACCGTTGATTTTGTATAATTGCCACCGAATTACGCTCATGAGATAGGCGAGCTTTCTCTCTCGCTCTTTATGTCTAAAAAAATAATATTTGGGAACTTGATTTCGGTTAATTACCACCGGATTAAGCTAATGAATGAGATAGATATACTTCGCTCTCTTTTGCTCTACATAGCAAATGTTGTATTTTTGACGTAATAATTTAAAACATCCGAATACCGTGTGACTAAATATTTGGCTTTATATTGCAGATATTTTTCCCAATTAAAAACATTGAAAATAGTGTGAGTGAATAAGAATGAGACTTCCATATTTAAATGTTACATCTTTTATTTAGGCCAGTATTTTTTACAATACACCGCTAAAAAGAGAGAAGACGCGAACGTAGACTGACACGTTAAAGCGCGGTTACATGACGCAACCGATGATTGGAAACTAACAGTGCATCAGGTTCTTTTGTTTAGCCACTTACCTTGTTAACTTAACGAGTACACGGAATATTTTTGCAGAAATTGCTGTTTGTGTTTGTAAAACGGAGCTCACGTCGACAGTCTTCAAGGGCTGAATAAGTAAGCAATAATCAGTTTAGAATTGATCAGCTTGGATAATTGAATGTCGTAGTGTTATTCGACTATAGGAGTGATATTAGTGAGGGGGTATGGGTAAAGAACAGTCGTCTGCGATCTTCTCGATCATATCCGGATCGAAGCCGAAACTAACAGCTCTTCTGCCGCGTTTCGTGCGATTTGTAAATTACTATTAGAAGACAGTATGAAAAGAGCTTTACGCTGTGCAGCTTTAAGCACATTTAAAAACAATTACCATCCTTATTCTGGGACTGGACCATCCTGTGTCTCCGAAGCCTGAAAGTATTATTATAGAAGGCCCGGACTCTATGTTAGTTCAGACATCAAACGACGAGTATTTTTATGGTCCTTGAATACAACATGGAACCTTAGGATTCCCAGCATCAGCAGTGTTCGGTAAAAATTGTTGATTTATCTGGTGGTTGAGCAAAATATTTTTATTTTTTTATCAATTCCGAAATTCCAAAATTGGTTGCAATTTAGCAAGTTATATTTAAATAGGATTTTCTATTATTCAATTCATTGTAAGGTTATCACTCTACAGTCACAACTTAAAGAAATATAACAAACATTCTAATATGTATGTATATGCTTTAGTCTTGTAAAACTAAGGTTTATCTTTAAAAAGAGTAAAAAAGTGATGTGCGTAAAAACTGAGTGATGGAGCTGATTTAGTAAACTCTCACGCCACCTGTGTGTTCCATTAGGGCTCGCGTGTTGTCGGGCTTCACCCCCTTCATGGGAAACTAACGGGGGCGCAGGGTTTTGGAACAATGTCACCATTCAGATATTTAACATGTCGAGTTATGTGAAGAAATAATATCCTGAATTATTTATTATTCTTGCATTCATTATATCTCTAGTCTCTAGTTTATTTAGTAATTTCGAAATTAATTAAACCTTTTTTAGATTCAGTTTTAATAATATTATGTATCAGAACAAACCAGACCACAATATCAGATGCCATACTGATTACCGATCAATCGGCCATACAAAATCTCAAAAAGTGACACTACCTACCTTTTACAAAACATTTTTATTTAAATTGTTTAGTTATTCTTTTCGTAAGTGCTTGTCAAAATACCTAATATTAAATTAGTATGATCGATTGTCTGCTCTAATAAAAATCATTTACGATTGCCATTTTTTATCAAAAACTTCATATCATTAAGAAAATAAATGGAAATATGTACATTTATCTTACCAAATTTACGTTTAGGTCATGTTCGAAAATATAAATGTTATCATATTGTTACAAATAGAAAATTATAATTATAATTCGGCCATACATACTTTACCGTACGCGGAGAATCATCAAGTTCTTTATATAGAAACAATAGCTTGTTAAAACTAAGAAATACGATCTAAATTACACATTTAAAGAGATTAATTAGTTTAAAAACTAAAACGCGATAACAAACAAAGGAACTGTGAATTGATTGAAACGATAAAAGAACTGAAACTAAAAACTTTCTACGCGAGCTGTGCGCTTAATTTAGACAAATTGCGCACAATACATACAGGTTTCCCCTCCATATAAGCTTTACACCAGTCCACATCCATATTGCGTTTGTTAGCACAATAAAACAAGCAAAGAACTGCAGACGATAAAAAGAATAAAATAGGAACGCTGTCGGCATGCCCAACGCTTTTAATACGTCCACGAGCGCAAACGTTTTCTTTTTAATTTCAATGAAAAATCATACGCACCGGCTTTAAAAACTGACATTCCGTCTTCGCGTTAAAAAAAGTTTGTTCCCAGAAAATGCGTCGTCGGAATGTTGTTACGCCCGCCTTATTAGGGTTCTGTGTCCTGAGACAAATGCAATTTATATCTTTGTATGACTAGACTAAAGTTTTTATAAAACATAAATTACCTAATAAAAATAGCGTATAGTTACACCAACGAATGTATGGGCTAAAAAGACTACGTTTAATTACGTTTTCATATTAACGAATTACAATTTATTCAACAACAACTGATTATTTAAAATTGAACTAAGATGTTACTTAATATTTTAACCTGTGCACATTCTTACAAAATGCTCGCATTTACTTTTGTGTGCTAAATTTAAATTAAGAACTCGCATATTTTCGTTCCGAAATAAAATAATTATGAATAAAATTTTGTGTGTTCTTTATTTAAATTTTGTACACAGCCCAGCCTAGAGGCATTTCTATCACGGCCGGTCGAGTTTCTCACGGACCTTTTTATATTCGTTGTTTTACAAGCCTTCACATCTCGCTATCGTAGCATCTCGTCTCGAGTTCAGAGGTTCAATACACCAACTCATTGTACAATAGATTGTACGCATCATCCTATTATGACAAGCCACACACAGCTTATGTAACGACGTTAAATCGATTTCCTCATACGATGACGGCAAAAAATAAAATCACTTATAATTCACCCGGTGTGTGCGGGGCTTAACATTGAATGCTTTCCAATAGCAAACAATCGAGTACGCATTGCATGCCTTTTTCAAATATTTCTTTTTCTCATTTCGCCCGTTTCCTTTCCTGGCTCGGTGCCACATGTTTTATTGATGGCCAGTTCATTGATATTGCTGGCTCGTTCAGTTCGTGGGTGAGTGGCCACTTATGTTGGCCATAAAAGGCCCAGCCTTGGCCATATGGGGAAGCCGTCACACGACTGCATTCATACGTGTGCGTCTGTGCGATCAACGATACAAAACAGTGCCGAAACTTTAGGAGAATGAATAATACTTGCACGTCTTGTTTTCTTTCATTATAAATACATTGTTATTTTAATATGTATAATTGTTACTCGAGTGTGCTTTTGATTTCGTATGCTCTGCTTAACAACGTTTTGTAAATTAATTGCAATGTTTCATTCTAGGTTTTATTATATATTTGTGTATGTGCGTCACAGTTGTTGCATAATGGTCGCCGCACACTTATCAATTCGGATAGGGATCGTAACAGCATCACCTCGAGCCGGTCAGAAGTCTTTGTATGAAACTTCATACTGCAACGCACACGAATGGGAAACGCAACGTAATCGTATCGTCTTCGCTTTTCTAGGCGAAGTGTTTACGATCTCTTTCCGAAATGATAAGTGTGCGGCGGTCATGAGGCAGCAGATGAGTAGTCAGACTGTTTTATAGTATGGGCAAACGATGAATCAGAGCCTTATGGTTGCGACTTTGCATATGCGTTCGGTCACCGTATTCGCTTGCCGGGATAGTGCGGAATCATATGAACGAGAGGTACCACCTGCCTTTACGGTCGCGAAAGTCTGATTTAGCAATTGCATTCTTCATTTACAAATCCTATCCTACTAATATTATAATTCCGAAAGTTTGTATGTTTGTTTGTTACTCCTTCACGCAAAAACAGCTGAACCGATTTTCATGAAATTTGGCACACACATAGAGGGAAACTTGGATTAACACATAGAATAGTTTTTATCCCGAAAAAATGTTCCTATGGGATGCCATGGGATGATTTTCTATTTTCCACGGGATCGAAATTTACGCGGGGCGCAACTAGTAAATACCTAAATAAAAAGTTTATTTTCTCCAAGCTGGCTTTGACATATTTGGTACAATTATTTTTGTATAAATGTTGTGATACCTGATCTCCAGACTCTCTTCCCTTATTGTAGGAACATACAATTTTTTTTTGGCATTAAGAGGAGGTTCCCAGTTTCACCTGTACTTATGTATGTTTGTCCGCTGAGGCTGAATCGATTTTTAAGAAACGTATTTGGATATAAACATAGAAGTTTTTAGTGTTTTAGCTAACTTTAAAAAAAGAGGTTTTTTATTTCAAGTCAGCTTGATTTTTTTGTTTGAATACACATTTTTAGTGTTTGAAGAAGAGCGTTATGAATGTGGAAGAAGCCAGGCAGGTAGGGTTACCACCTTTTTCTCATGCAAATAAAGTGCATAGGCTACAAATGGTAAGAAAATAAAGTTCATGATTTTTAAATAAAGTACATTTTGTTTTATCCTTACTAACGACATAATTTTAATTACGAAAAAAAAAATTGTAGGTAGGGTAGTAGTTGGTTATTTCACTTTTCACAAGTATTATCACGCTAATAATTATGATTATAATCAGTGCTACAGCCTATTTAATTTTGTGTGTAAAACGTAGGTTTTCGATGGCTTGCTTACGGTTTATACTTTTAGAGTCCCATAAATTTTTGATTGTGCAATATAAAATATTTCTGCGTACTTTATTGTTCTCATAAAGTATAGAGTACCAATGTTTGAAATAACGTACAATACTATATTATAAAGTACGGGTGGTAACCCTACAGGCAGGTGTGTAAGTATCGTGGCTCTGTTCTCTCTGCCTACCCCGTTGGGGAACTTGCCTGAAAATGTGTTGTTATTGTTGTTAGAAATCCTATTAATATTGTAAATGCGAAAGTTTATATGTTTGTTTGTTTGTTACTCCTTCACGCAAAAACTGCTAGACCGATTTTCATGACATTTGGCACAGAGGGTGACTTGGATTAACACATAGGATAGTTTTTATCCCGAAAAATTTTCCTATGGGATGAAATTTTTACTTTTTATTCGAAATTTACGCGGGTGAAACCGCGGGGCGCAACTAGTAACTCAATAAATTATAATGAGTTGTGTCTGAGTTTCTATCGCGCGTGTGTGTTATTTGTATACTATATAAATATCTATAGCTTCTAACTAAATAGCTAGAACGATACGATACTAGCTGCGCCCCGCGGTTTCACCTGCGTAAATTTCGACCCTGTGGAAAATGGAAAATCATCTAATGGCCCATCCCATAGAAACATTTTTCGGGATAAAACTATCCTATGTGTTAATCCAAGTTACTCTCTGTGTGTGCCACATTTCATGAAAATCGACAGTTTTTGCGTGAAGGAGTAAGAAACAAACAAACGTACAA
Source organism: Calycopis cecrops (assembly GCA_001625245.1). Classification (NCBI taxonomy): domain Eukaryota; kingdom Metazoa; phylum Arthropoda; class Insecta; order Lepidoptera; family Lycaenidae; genus Calycopis; species Calycopis cecrops. The sequence continues at coordinate 91,756 of LUGF01051983.1, read as the reverse complement.
ACTTTCGCATTTATAATATTAGTAGGATGGCAGACATTGTGTCATGAATTTTATTTTAAGATTTCTCCGCAAAGAAGTAATTTCTAAATCGAGAACAGGAAAGCAGGTGTATTGCTTATATGGAAACTTGTATCCCAGTGGGCTTATTAGAGTTGAACATAAACTAGCTATTATTTCACGGGGTTACTCGCTTTTTGGACCAATTTGACTCCCTACACCTATCTAACTGTATGAATCTCTGCGGTCTTGTACAAAAGGTCACAAAAATATTACAATGCAAAACTGACTGGCTCAGGTATCATACAAGGTTGATAAAAGCGACAGGCGTTAAATGAAACCACATATTTAGTGTATCATTTCCAGGCTACACAACACAAATCAGGTCAATCGGATCAATAGTTTAGCCATAGGAATTTTTTAAAGTTTTCTTCTGCTAATGTGCTGAAAAGTCGATCCAGCCTTGTCTTACAAACATACTCTCTCACTCTGTCATAAACATACTATACTCTCTACTCCACTCACTTTTTCACATTTTTCTCAGCAGTAAAAGACTTTAGTGACTACCTACTCCCATAAACATTAACATAACCTGGTCGTTTTTTTTTGGTAGGTGTCTCTACATCTCTCTATGGGCCATCTTAGGCTTAAAAAAGATTTACTTTACTCTTGTATTACTCTTGTTGGGGGGACCAACAACCCTAGAAACTGCATTCCAATAATGCAGCTCCCCTTCACCGAGGGGGTACTCCCCCTCGCGAGCTTAGTCCGGGCATGAGGTTAGCCTCGAGGCCCGTAAACCTCCCAGCCTTCTCGACTGCGAGAAGAACACCATTGTATTACATGAGCTAGAGGCGCATAAATAGGTATTAGTGCATGATACTAATAAGCATGTGCATTTCCCCGCAAAACCAAAAAGACCCAATTGTTACGTGTCACACACGCGGTGCACTTGTAGTGGTGCGTCCACACTAGACGACACTTGTAGAGGTGCGTCCACACTAGACGACACTTGTAGAGGTGCGTCCACACTAGACGACACGCACGTGTCACTCAGCTGATAGCGAGGACTACCCTCTGCCTCCCCGCCCGCTAGTGATGCGACTGTGTGGAGCACGTTATGTTTATCGAGTAACTATTTTAAGGGAATTTTCAAATCTCGATTGGGCTTTTTATAGTATAAGGGGGTAAACGAGCAGTTGGAACCATGTTCATGAGTACCGATAGACATCCGCTTAGAGATTATACAGATGCGTTGCCCTCCTTTTTCCGCCTCCTCTATGGCCACTGGGAACTTATACACTGCGCGACACGACAACACAGTATTTTTACGACGGTACGGTTCCTCCTAGACAAAATGTAACATCGTCGCTGACCTCATCGCTTCTCATCAGGTGAGACAGTGGGCAAACGCAAGGCATGGGTAGCATCGGCCGCCTACTCGCCCAGAGGGTGGAACAGTGAACAACAGGGCACCTTGGGAACTGGCCAGTCGAGGGTATTAGGGATCCGTTGATACGATACAGTAGAACAATATAAAAGATAATAAATTGAAGTCGATTTAACCAAGAATTTAGTTTGTAATTTTTATACAGAATTACTGTAAGAGCACTACCGCATTGATAAGTAGTTAGGATGTAATTATAATATGCAAATATATATAAATTACAGTATCATAAAATAGGGGCATCATAGCACTGACGCTTATTGGCCAAATGTCGATGCGGTTATTTTCATTCGAAAACCAGTTTCCTTGTTTAGTACTTGAATGTCACACTGGCACGTTTCAAGAGTAATTATTAGTTCTTTTCTTTTTTTTCCTTATCGCGTACTTGAAATATCTTTTTAAGAAGTAAACTCCAGTTATCGTAGTAGGTCGGCCGGGTCGCAGGGCGCTCCGCCCTAGCGCAGCACGTGTTCCGCGGCCAAGGCTGCGCCGTGAAAGCTCTGTGTACACTCGCCTACGCGCCTCCACTGTACACTCGGACGCTAAAAAAACCGTTAATTTTGATATCAACAATAATATGATTATGTTTCGTTAAGAATTATATAGGCAATGTTATTTTAACAAGGGGTTAGGAAAGAAGCAGTAATCGGATATGTAGGACATATTTTGGGAGCTTAAAAGTTGATCACTGATGCTGAAGATCGTATAGAAAAAATTTTAGGTCTCTGGTGTAAATAGTTCCAGCAGATCACAATGCCGGGTATAAAAGGAAAAAATATATTTCGAGATGGCGAAACTATATACAAAAGTTTTCTTATTTTACGATATTGTAAGACAAACACAAGTAACTGAAGAATGAAACTAATTAGGATTTAGGAACGGTGACCCTTAGCCCTGATAACTGGTAAAGAAGGGACTGTTAATTAGTCGTAAATAAACCTACCTTTTCACAAAAAATATCCTAAGATTTTTACTAGCCTCGCCAAATATTACATAGTTATTGAAAGACAAAGAGAAAAAAGAGAGACAAAGAGAACTATCTCCTTAATAACGGCAATCTTTTTTCATAGTTATCTGTGTGACTATTGACATTACAATGTACTTTTACTTGCTGTATACATTTAATTATGCAGCTTTATATTGTATGTTTACGATAGGAATATCTGCAGCCGACTGTACTTACAATCTCACTCGTACAAACGTAGTACTCTGTGTGCAGCACGAGGCCTGGCTGCTGCCGGTCTTGATGCGTTTCTGTCTGTAGTGTGCGTTGCGTAATGTTCTCCCGTTGCTGGTGTGCGTTGCGTAACGTTGTTCGTCGCTAGTGTGCGTTGCGTCACTGCGAACACGAGTTGTACAGCGGATAAATTCCCAGAATCACGCCAAACTTAGTTCTTTGTCCATATATGTAGCATCTATAATCTTTTATACTTTTTTCTATTCTATACCATTTAGGGAATTACGTAAATATTATTATACGCTTGTTTTTATTCTTACCCCTTTATATCCATAGTAAACAATACATTGATAGTATAACAATGCTAGCGAGGAGTATTTTTTGAACGTGGTCTGCGACGACTAAAATGGCCCGAATTTTATCTGCACAAAAGTTGTAAAATAACGTAAAACTTTATGGTTTTTCCGCTTTGGAAAGGTCAAGATTTTTTATATAGTCTCTCTTCAAGTCCTTGAATCCCATGTTACATCCATGGTTACTACTACAGGTTACTGTTGCAAATTCCTAACTCTCACATTTTAAGTATATTATTAACTAGACATAGCGATATAATTATGTTAGTTCTGCACTTTATATGTATTATACACTCGTAACCTGTGTAATATAGGTACATAATTTATTAAAAAAACTAAACTCAAGGGTACGATTAATTTTTATTCTAGTTTGTAATCTATATCAGTGCCCAATTATATCCAATTCGTTAAGTAGTTTAGGCGTCAAAGATTTACAAACATAAATACAAAGTTTCGTCTTTTATGATATTAGTAGTTTTATATTAATTATATTTCCGTTAGCCAGTACCTGTAATACAATACCATATTATATACATAGGAGCTACGCTATAATGTGTTCTGATTGTACACTAATATTTTTTTAGGTACAGTCAACGCCAGAAACCAATTTCCAAAACTGCTCTATAGCGTCCATTTTTGGCACTAAGCTTGTCCAACAAATTTAATATTCTAGGCTGATAACCAATTTTGTATTGGCTCTGTTCAGCGGCTTTTGAAGTTGACATATTTTTGTACACAGTATAAGTTACATGTTATTGTATATATTATGTATTCTAGCCGCTTCTATAATTTAAGCTGATCAATACACAACAGATATTTATTTGAAACATTACTCCTGTACGTTGCCGGGTTAGCAGGAGCAAAACTTGAAAATGCTACGGGCTCGAGACTTAAGGGGCCCCCGCTAATAAGGAAAGCCTGCATGGTCTACAGCCGGAACCGTAATAAAACCAGACCCAGGTGGGCTCTTAGAGGGACTGCGGTCCCGGGCCTTGTAATTTTTTTTTATGGTATAGAAGGGACACGAACAGTTTTTCATGACCACCAACGCCCATTGACATCCGCACAGAGCCTATACAGATGCGCTGCCATCCTTTCTCCTCCCACTTCGATGGGTCATCGGCTCCTTACACACCGCACGAAACGCGACAGCACAGCTGTCACTTTAAGCCGATCTCGTGTAAGCCAGAGCTACCACCCCGTTTGTGCTGGCCCCATTCGTCTGCATGCAAGCATGCAGTGTGGCACTACCTGTTCTTTAGACTTAGGGGCCTTAAGATCGTTTTTGTACCCATAAAACTGGGATCTTCTAACTCAAAGCTCCGAGCCTCATCAGAGCTTAATCCGAAACTGACTCTATAGCATTCATTACATTCGTAAAACATTACGACTAGCATTTCAATATTGTGCATATCTTTATTGTATCCGTTTTCCTTGGCATTATGATTATGAAGCATAATATAATTAATGATTATTTAATAATTACACTAATATTATCCATGACCTACAAATGTTTAGTAATTCGTCTGATTAACAGCTGATACTGGCTCCGAATGGGCCGTTTAGTGCGGATCTACTGAGATAAGAATGTATTTGATATATAAATATATCGCTTTTATTGCTCATACGCTTATATAGTAAACAAGCAGCCACATCACCATATTGCGTAATCATAGAGATTTTTCTACAGACCCATACTTTACGTAATGCTTTGTTTACCGTTTAATTTCTTTTCTATAGATATTAACATAGAAATAGCCTTTTTATACCAAAAACGTGTGTTAAGTTAAACCAATAATTGCTGGCAAATTATTGAAATAATTGACCGTTAATTAAAAAATTAAAATCTTGATTTAAAAATAGAATATTAATTACGCTTTAATTAAAATTCGCGGTAAAAGCGTGAATGACAGGGTTAGTGGGGCTGCCCTTGCCTGCAACTGGGTAACCGGGACGCTGCATCTCTTCCTGTGACCGACCTGGCCTACTTTCCGTCCATACACAAATATATCTAACCTTCATCCCTTACCTACTGACACGTTGTTTCTCATTGGCAAATTGTATACATGAGTTGTTATTAATAAAAAAAACATTTAAAAATAGAACATTAATTAAGTGTGAATTAAATTAAAATCTTACTTGCAAATTGAAGTCATTATTGGCTGTCAATTTAAAAATTAAAAAAAGAAATTCATAAATAGAATATTAATTAGGTTTGTATTAAAGTCGCTGTAAAAGCAATGAATGGCAGGGTCGGAGTTACTAGGGTTGCGGGCGCGGGGCTGCCCTTGCCTGCAACGGGTAACCGGGACACTGCATCCCTTCCTGTGACCGACCTGACCTACTTACCCTCTATAGACATATATTTACTTTTTATCCCTTATCTACTTGTAACTTGTCCCATATAGGCAAACTGTAGAAATTACAGGTAGCCAATAAAAAATATATTTAAAAATATAACATTAATCAAGTTGGAATGAAATAAAATTCTTTACCCACTGTCAAGTTGTTCCTTACTGGCAAATTGTATTAATGACTGGTTGTCAATTTAAAAAATAAAATTCAATTCAAATATAGAACATTAATTAGGTTTGCATTAAAATTCGCGGTAAAAGCGGTGAATGGCAGGGTGGGAGTTGCTAGGGCTACGGGCGCGGGGCTGCCCTTGCAACTGGGTAACCGGGACACTGCAACCGTTCCTGTGATCGACCTGACCTACTTTCCGTCTACACAAAAATATCTTGTTTATATCTCACTAACGAAAATGTATTGAGATTCATCATACGTGGTAAATTATTTTAATTTGTATTTTAAACACATAGGTACGTATAAATTGTAAGTGTTATATGAAAAGGAAGCCAATATTTAGGACAAATACCTTATTTTTGACGACAGGCTGGCGCTTTGATAACATAGCTCGGATAAGTGGAGCATGTTGTGCCGGGTGTTGCCAGTTCGAGTGTAAAATTCCACATATATTATTATTATAAAATTATTTATAATATTTTTCATGGCTACGTTATCTCATAAGGATTCTAATTACTAATGTAGGATTGGGTAGAGGTGTGCAACATGATACAACAAAGAAAAAACGAACAAAGAAAAAAAGTCTTGTAGGAAGATATAAAAAGACGTTAATAAAAAATGTAAATGATGTGGTGTAGTCATATAATATCATACGAGAAATTGCCAAACGATCATTTGAGGCTTCGGCGCCATCCTGAATCGATTCCGAGAATCGAATGGCGTTATTGTCAAATCGATTTTATAACTTGATATTTCGAAAAATAAAGATGGATTCGTTAGCGAAAGCCCATCAGTCTTCATATGAGAATTTGGAAAGGTGTAAGTATTATTGATTCTGATCTGCATAAATGCACACCTCTAGATAATAAGTTGATTGATATAGATCGGCGCCATTAACTAATGCTTGAATATTCTCAATGTAAATAACAGACTAGCTGCACCCCGCAGTTTAACCCGCGGAAATTTGGATCCCGTGGAAAATGGCATCCTAAAGGAACATTTTTTGGGATAAAAACTATGCTATGTGTTAATCCAAGTTACTCTCTATATGTGTGCCAAATTTCATGAAAATTGGTTTAGCAGTTTTTGCGTGAAGGAGTAACAAATAAGCATACAAACTTTCGCATTTATAATATTAGTAGGATTTTATAAAACACATCATAAGCTATTCATATCGTTTGCAGACCTATTTTACGGAACTAAAAAGTCCTGTCTTCTCGCTTCCAACCCGGAGCAGTTCCGGCATAGATATAGTTTTTATACAATATAGTTAAGAGCAGTCAGATCCATTTTCATGCCTACCGACGCCCATAGATATGCGCATAGAGATATACAGATGCTCTGTCCAATTTTCTCCTCCCCTCTCCATTATTTATTCGATGAACTAATCAAGGAACATTGTCTTCCTAGATGCTCTTAATCCAGAACTAACCAGAAATATCTGGCAAGTCTCCAGAACTTACCAGATATGTCTGGTAAGTTCTGGATTAAGAGCATCTAATAAAACGTGTGTTTACGATGATGAATACATATTTTTGTAAGATAGGCCCATAGGAGTATAAAGAAATGTCTAGTTTTTTCTTTTTCTTTGAAGCGCGCTTATACGAGATTCCGCAATGAGTTTCTTAGAAGTGAACATAAATGCTAGGGAAAACCTAACGTTGTTATCTGTACTGTATTAAACATCTCGGGAAAATTACACATTTAATAATAACAGTAGAATAACACAAAACATGGTCAACTGACCATAGTTGCTGTAAAATAACTTAAGACATTGTTATAATGACAGTAGACCTAAATATTGACAACCCCATTAAAAATGAAATGAGAAATCCTGGGTTTGTGGACTGAAATTGATAACAAAAATTGTAGTCATGCTTATTCATAAAAAGCGTCTTCTCTCTGTTTCTCGGAAACGTTTCTAAGACGAAACATTAAAAAAGTTGAAGAAGTTCTGCAGCAAACAATTATTTTGCTTACTAATTCTTAGTATTTTTTTTACTACTACTTAAATGATCTTAACCAACTTAGTTTTCGTACGTTCATCCCACAAATGATATATTTAATGATAAATCATGGAACGGAAAAAAAACAAGTTTCGTAACAATTTCTCGGAAACGATTATCTCGACACTAAACATTTTATTTTTATGTCAAATTGTTTTTGATTGCCGCGATACGGCCTAAAACCGCAAAAAAACCAAGCCCATTTTGGTGTTATATAAAGAATTATAAACTAGTGTTACCCTTCGGTTTTACCCATAAAGTTTTATATTAAGACAAACGACGAAAGATAATTTGTATTATTATAACAAATTTACCAAATAGTATCCAAATCCATTTAGTAATTTACGTATGAGGGAATATAAATATTACAGGAGAAAAAGAAGTGGAGGAAAGAGGGCAAGGTATCTGTACAAACTTTATGTGGATGTCCATGTGAATCTGTAAATATGAAAACAGGTCCGATTGCTTTTTGCCCCTTTATACCACCAACCAAAACCACCACAACACCGCCACCACAACCACCACAGACCAAAAAATAACCCTGTATAAAAAATATATATACCTACAAATTTTGTGTAAATCGTTGGATATTCCAATATAATTATATCAGGCAAGATCACGTGCTACAACTAGTGCAGCCGTAGTAGAGCCGGTTACAGAAATAAATCACATCTCGGACGTGCAGCAATTCCTGCGCTCGTTTATTTCAACGTAATTTAAATTAATTGTGATGAGCGAGCATTCCGCGTCTTCGGAGGCAGTGCTGTCTGGGATGTAATTGTGCTTATCATCAGCATTTAGGTTCACGCTGCATGCACGCGTGTAGCCGAATTGGGCGAGCTTGGCCGGGGAGGTACCTCTCGCTTAACCGATTTCTGCGTAAAGTACAAAGCGTAGCGTATTGTGCAGTGTGTAAGTATCCGATGTCTGTGTACGGCGTTAATCATGAAAGTGGTTTTGATTGCTCGTTTGCCCTCATATACTATTAAAGAAACTGTTATACTGTTAAAGAAAAAATATTTCGTACTTTTGTGGTGACCACGCTAGTAAGACATATCCCGTGGAAATATCGAGATGAAAAATAGATGTTGGCCGATTCTCAGATCTATCCGATATCTACCCGATATGAGAATCGCTCTAAATTGGGCCCGTCACTTTTGGCTAAGTTGGACCTCCATCTGCAGATTCAGAAGGATATTATAGGCAGCCCTGTTTTCACCCCCGTTCGTTTTGATCCCGTCAAAGTAAGAAGTTAAGAAGTAACTAAAATACTTTGCTACCGAATACACGCAGAAACATGTTCCTGAGGAGATCAACGAAACGCACAAGTTTCATACATAACAAGATAACATACACACAAGGGTCAGTCGGCGTCGTGTGCGAAGTGAAACACAATATAATGTAGTCCACAACAGCGCGTCGAGACCGCTGCGACAAAGGTTAAAGATCGAAGATAACCCCGCCGGCGGCTAATTATATGAAAAATGCAAACATCGTTCTTGGAAGAGGAGACTGTTCTTGTGTTAGTGGAGTGCGCGCCCGCTTCGTCACCATCATCATCATCGCTCGGAAAATGTCCAATTCTGGACACAGGTTAACATATCACAGTCTTCCCAACAGGTAAACCTAGCGGGTTAGCTGACAAAACTACATACAATCTGGACAATATATAAAAAGAGTAGTTTTGTATCACAATCGGGACAAAAATATACCTACTAGGTACTGTTTCTTTCGGACAGAGATTTTCAAAATTTCATTCTATGGCTAACTAATGGTGCATTTACCCTGTTTTAAATATTTGTTTTATCTGGACACTATACCTTATTCGGGACCCGGGACATCCCACCAAATTTCGGGACAATTCAGGCGAATTCCGCACATCTGTCAACCCTAATGACCCAAAGAGCGCCATACGTCACGGTTGCCAGTAACTAGCACCCGGTAGCTCCTGAACCAAGGCGTCAGTCTATAGATGGTTGTCCAGCAATCCGTATACCACAATCACTTCTCTAGGCGTCAATAGTGATGATTTCAGATTCATTCTCCTCATTTAAACTTACTTTTAATAAGAGTCAGTGCTGTTTTTGCATTGCAACTGAAATGGGGCTGGCATGAGCGGTTCCTCTGGTAACACGATACTAAGGGTCAATTCACACCAAAAGCGCGGCGAAGAGTAGCGAAGCGGAGAGCAGTTTATGTGTCATATGAATTTCAACTTTATTATAATTATAATAATACTTATTATCGTATGAGAAACTCGAACGAGACGCGTGGATTCCCGCGAATGCTCGAGTAGTCGCTGGAATCCGCGCGGAAGTCGCAAGAATTCGATAATAAGTACGATAGTAATGAAAATAAAGTTTAAATTCATATGACACTTAAAGTGCGCTCCGCTTCTCTGCCCTTCGCCGCGCTTTTGGTGTGAATTGACCCTAACATTGCTACAAAGTGCCAACTGCCAGCTATGTTTGTGTTACGGTTTGTCTATGGAGGGAAGAAGGGAAGGAAACTTCGCAATATTAATATCCATGTGTCCAAATCTGCATATTAATATTGTGATGTTTATGGGCGTCATCAAATGGCTCCTACGTCTAGCTACCCTCCTGAAACTATAAAACCATACTAATGGTGATAGAGTCGACAAAACATCTGGCCATTGTTGCGTCTAGTGTATATATCTCTCCGTATATCTATTATACTAGTACTAACTCACATCAGTGTCATAAACGCTCGCGGCACAGATTTTCTTTTTTTTTGACACAGGCAAAATGCTTGTTGTTGTTGCTGAAAGTGTCCCGGATCTATCAACAATAGGACACCCGGTGACTGGCCAGTCTCTGACTAGTCACCGGTCTTCATCGCGAAAGAAGTTACCCCGGCGCTTAGAGCGACCCCGAGAACTCCGTGTCACAGCTTGGACAGGTGCTTAAGAAACGCTCTTGGTAGTATTTTATCTTGAAGCTATTATACTTGAGAAGGTTGTCAAAGAAAATTGTGCGCTGTATACTTGGGGTCACTGTCCTAATTGTTACTAAATTGCAATACATGTTAAGCCCTTTGGCGGCCTACAAATTGCCACTACTTGGTGTTCTTACCTTCTGGTAAGGATAACTAATAGATTTAAAAAATTACGTAAATAATGAATAAAATAATTTAATTTTAAAATTCAAAGCAATGTAAAGCAAGTTAATATTTATTTTTGGATCTATACCGCTTATAACATATACCAAGAACCATGTCTGATAGCTGAAATAAAATAATTATCCGTGTATCATTTTTAGATAGTGCTGGTTTGTTTGTGTCGCGAATCTTTAATTTTTGTATAATTTGTTTATTATGTAACTAACTTTGATCAAATTGTGTGTTTGATCGAAGGAAAGGAAAAGTAAATATATCAACTGAAAACGCTAAAGAAGCGAATGTTTTTTTTCGGAAGGACTAAATTGTAGGTAAATTTAGTTGTTGAAATATTTTGTCACTTCTGGAAATTCATATTGTACTTTGATTAAATAATATACCTACTCTTTAGTGGAAAAAGTATGAAAAGTATTTTATTTAATCAAAGGTATGCAAGAAAGTTTGAATATACAAATATAGGTACCTACGTTTCAATATATGTATGTCTGTCAAAGCTTATAGTTGCTTTGACGAAACGTGAGCTCGCTGCACGAACCTCAAGCCCTAGGAAGCAAATGAGTGCGCTAATTTTAGCGTCCCTAGTGTTTAAATACACCAGACGTGGAGGAAGCTATGGAGGGCTGGCGCACATGTAACGATGTGTCACGGCTTTGAAGTTGGACTGGATACAACAAGACAATGTTGCTTTGTCGTTCTCGGAAACTTCTGTCGAGACGTAGCCGTGGAGTAACTACGAATACGCTTTTACGTCACCTTTGGTATCAGTTTAGGCTTCATATAGATGCAAATTATTAATAAAAATAGTTGAATTTTATGGGAATCTTTCAAATTACTGATTGAAAAAAAATCATAAAAATCCAAATAGCATCTTATTGACTTAGCACGTAGAGTAGCTGGCAGAGGCTGGAGATGAAGGGAAGATCCAGCTCAGTAGTCTGCAATAGGAAAGGCCTTTGTCCAGCTAGGACGAAGACAGTCGAACGATGACAGGTTATATATTAATGTATAATGTTACATATTCGCCCGGGCTTGATTTAACGAAAATTTACATCCAATCATATATTTAAATTCGATTATCATTTAGAAACAATTATAACAGTCACAGCAACTAGAATCGTATTGAGGATATACCTCGTATTTTTACGAAATAGTAAGATTTGACAGTGTAAGGAAACTTTAGGTAAACAACATTCACAAACCGTGTGCCTAAATTAGAATCCTGCTTAGAATCAATAGTTGTAAAATTAATTAGTATTTAAGTAAGTTTAAAGGAAACACTTTGAAAAAAGGAAATATAGCAATTTGGTAGAAGACAGTAAGTAATATTTGTCTTTCCTCCACTGCAACTGGAACTATTAAAGTAAAAATGGCCTTTAAAATAACTATAATAACAATCGCACAATCATCAAACACCGAACCGGCTTCTCGGACGTAATAAGTGTAACAAGATATCCTTATTTATAGAGGCGAGCAAAAAAAGCAGACCATTTAGATAACCAAATCCATTTTCAATAAGAAGGTGCAGTGCAGTCAAATTATTTTCGCGCATGTTGATGGTTGTCCGTAATCCTCTAATGGCTCTAACTAACCTTTCTAATATATATTATAAGGGGACAATCGAGCAGTTGGAGCCATTTTCAATTCTTTCCTTGTTTCCCTAATTCTTTTTTCGCTCTCCACGGGCCACTGGCTACTTACATATCGCACGAAACGCGCAACAGTGTCACTTTACGCCGGTATCGTTTAAGCGAGAGTTATCTCTCCGTCACCACCAATTCGGCTGCATACGTGCATGCACTACCGCTTAATTTTGCTTATGATAAAAAGCCTATACAGGTTATTTAAGAGGACAGTAAAGTACAAACATAATATCGTGACATTTATAATAATCGTTCTCATTCTTTAGATGAGTGGCTGCCAATTCAATTGCATCACCGGAAATTGCCCTCTTGATATTACTATTTCTAATGGACAATCCAAATTCTCAGAAAATGAACTAAATCTTCTAAAAGTCCAAGAAAAATCCTTATTGTAACCTAATCTAACATGAAATTGAAAACCTAAAAGCCCTTTTGATTAAAATATATATTTTATGTATGAATCGTGTTATCAAGACGAATATATCTACATCTCGGTAAAACCCGTCCGTGGTTCAGACGATAGAAATATACATACATACATACATACAGGTATCCAAAAACGCAATCAGCTAAATCCAATTGAATTTCGGTTGCAGTGTACAGATTTTTATATAGCCGGCCAAATGAACAATCGGAGTCTTATAATGACTACCGATGCCTTAATTAACACTCGCGTAGGTTATGCATGTCATCTCATGCTCAATGGACCACGGGAAACTCAGCATAGCTGTCACTGTAAGACGGTATCTTGTGGAAGGTCTCCTCTCCATCTCCTCGGTCACGCTGATCCATTTCGGCTACTATTAGGCATTGCACTACCTTTTAAATGTATGTGTGACTGTAACGATATACATATATCTAAAGAGATATCTCGCAGAATATGTAGGTACATATACGTAGTTTATATCAAAAGAAATATCTCTTAGTAACATGCACGGATGTATATAGTTAATATCAAGAGATATCTCGATGTAATGGTTGCACCTCGTAGGTATTTGACCCGTCTGGCGCTCGTGGCGGCACCGAAAGGTCGCCGGTTCGTACTCCGACCGTCACACTTAATGTGTTGATGGTTCATAAATCTCTGGGGCTTGTGTGTTGCAATGTTTTGGGGAAGACCAAGAGTGATACGCCAAGGTCAGATTGATCAGGTATTGTGTCAGGTGCTCCTTGATTAAACGCTGTCGGGACCCGGGGCTTGGGGAACTTGGTGTTGAGAAGGGGCCCTTTATAAGGGCACTAAAATGATCTTAAGACCCTTAAGCCTTACAGGACCCGGTGCTGATCAGGTGTCGTCAAGAGTCTTCGCAAATGGCGTGTGTGTCTGAAGAGAATAATGAATGCGGGTGAAGCAAGACAAATGTGTAATTATAATGTCGTTTGCCAATCGCTTCTCTCTCTCATTGGGGATATGCGTAGTGATGTGTGTCTGTGTGTGGTTATCTAATATATGTACCAGTTTGAAGACGGAATGCAATGCGTTGTATATTAATAAAATATAAAAAATACGCTAAATTAAGGATTAGTTTCTTAAGTTTATGCGAATATTCCTCATTACGACAAAACAGCTCACACTCAACTAGTGATGCGACTCAAGTAGGACTTTGTGACTCGAGTCACTCGAGTAAGATTGTTCCCTCACTAAAAAAGTCACCCGAGTAAAAATGTCACTCGAGTGACGAGTCCACTCGGCGCGGCGACTCAAGTGTACTCGGCGACCAGAGTGAACTCGGTCAACTCAGTGCGCCGAGTTCACTCGAGTAGGATTTTTTTTCACTCGAGTACGAGTTTGACAAACTGACTCGAGTGACTCGAGTAAAAACATGACTCGAGTCGCATCACTACACTCACCATGGTCACAGGTGAACCCGTGTCCCGTTAGTCCGCCCGTGACCATAGTAGCTGTAATACTTCTGAAACATGGGACTTGTAAATTATTTAAATAAACCGCGATAAAATTAGTTCTTTTATTTTTAAAGCTGTTTTATTGCAATGAGTAACATTAAATTATTAAGTAGGTATTACAGTCACCGCCGTATTCTGCTAATTTAATCTGTACCCATTACAAACGTGTATAAAAAATGAATGAGAAGAACGTGAAAACTAAAAAGCACAAATTATTTCGAACGCTTCTAAATTTATTTATACGATCGTTACAGAAACAAAACGAGCATCAAAGCGAGATAGCGAGATGTAATGACATCAATTTATATTACAAATAAACACATACTAGACGAACGCGTAGGATACGTTTAGAAATAGATCGCTCAGCCAGACGCGCACGGCTGTACGGAATGTTTTACACATTGGCTGTATGTGTTATGCAACAGCCGATTTAACGCGAGCCATTAAAAAGACAAATTTAAAAATGGTGGCGCCAGGTTTTATTGTCCCGCCTTTTTTCTATTGATTAATGAACCTCATGTACGAGTATTTCGTTAATTACATTAATATGTTTTTTTGATAGCTTGCCAAAGATTTTTTGTTTTATTTTTGTAAAGATTTTGATCTATTACAAGACGTGCAAGTGATCATGTTATAGGTACTTATAACATTTGAGGGCCATGACCTGGTAAGACTGTGATACTTGGCCTTATTAAAATCAAGTAACTTGTTATTTGTATACCAAATTTAAGCAATAAGTCAATAAATCTCGATATAATGAAATAAAAATACGAAAATCTTTTGATGTAAAACTACTATGTAACGCAAGAATGACTTGAGGAGTAAGCTGGAAAGAGCGTTACAAAAATGACACATCGGGCGAGGGCAATGGAAGTTGTCATTAAAATTCAAAATTCAAATTCGATTCTAGTGAAACTTTTTTATTCTTATTTAAAAAATAAATATCATATGACACGTCATGTCATTGTAACTACGATAATGGATTTGTGTAGGTATTAAATCAATAATTATGTTTTACTTCATTTTTTTCTTTGTGTAGTTATAAGTTCATCGTCGTAACTCTGTTGTTGTTACATCTGCCCGTGGACGCCTTAAAGTTTGAAGTCCTTTTATTCTCTTAAGGCCAGGGTGGAAATGATCACAACCTTTCCAAATTGTCGCATCAGAGATGTTTCACTCCAGTTGCTACATGTCACAGAGGACATTGTAAGCAATAAAGTGGTATAAAGTGGTAGCTATGAAGTTGAGTTTGGGTGGGTTTTTTGTTGTGAAATATCCGGGTTGTAATCCAACTGAGCTATGAAGTTAAGTTTGGGTGGGTTTTTTGTTGTGAAAGATCCGGGTTGCAATCCAACTACTCGTGTGCCTCCCATGACCTATATAATGTCAGAAAAAGACAATGACATAAATTGTATATATAGAACAGAACTATTATTTTAAATGGATTTTCTCAGGAATATATTTACATACTATTATAATACATGTTTTCGACGTAAGGAATGAAAAATATATGATAATAATATTAGGCAGTTATTTTAGTTGTTTAGGTGGCCATTAAGTAACACCATTTTAGGATAAGCTGGAGGTAAAACGCTACAAACCAATACTTAAAGTGTAATTACACTTTAAATTTTGATTCGATAATGCTACGACATTATCGAATTGGACGTACTTGATTATTATCAATGCTAACACCACCAAAATAAGCCTACGGTTGTAAAGCGATTATATATGCGTCTACGATAGGGTTAGCAAACAGGTTTTGGAAAGACCGGCATCTGAAATAGACAGAACCAGGACAACTAACAAGATAGTACATAGCATAAGGTAATACGCTACCAAAATAGGTTGATGAAAATATAAACTTACAACAAAATTCATATAAATGGCGCACGTATTAAGCCCTAGAAGAAACCTCCTAAAAAACTATCCAGGAGACCACGGAACATGTCCCGAGAAAACGGGAAGGTTGGCAACCCTAGCCCGCGATAGCCTTCGCCCAAAGCGGTCAACACTGTCCCTAGCCCGGTAGCGATCCAATCCATATAAAAACAAGTTGCGTCATTCGAAACTTGTCCTAACACGCTCTCGGCTCTGGTGTATCGCCAACCGCCAACTCGGCGCGTCCGGCGCAGCGTCCCGTGATCTTAGCAACGGACACGTCATTCTCGCATATCATTGCGTAAAAGATAAGTCCAATTAGAGAGGAACAATTAGTAATATTGTGTAATAGTAATCGGCAAGGAAGGACCAGTGTTAGCTATAGGCTACGTCGGCTATGCAGGATCTCACATACCTATTTTATAAATTCTAAAGTTAAGTATGTAGGTACCTAGTACCTATAATTATGTCTGCAATTTACTAAACATAAGGTTGAAATTTGGTACAGATTGCAGGAAAATAGGGTCTACGCAAATAAGAAAACCCTATTTTTGGTGAAAACTCAAGATATGGATTATTAATTTGGGTGGAGGGATGAAGAAACGAAATGTGATCTTTGTAGTGATGACAACCGCCAGGCGTAGCGGTAACATAGCTCGGATAAGCGAAGCTAGCAACACTAGGGATCGCGTCTAAGGCATGGACGTTAATCCATGTATTATATTATGTATTACTGTAATAAAAATCTTAAGCATAGGTATTTCCGTTGTCTAATACAAGTAAAACAAGTACTTAGCACTAGGCTAAGTCCGCAGATTCTCAGATTTAGTCAGAGATAGTGCCACACTGCAAGCTTTCATGCAGCCGAATTGGACCGGCACGACCGGGGAGGTACCTCTCGCTTACACGAGACAGCTGGACTGTCGCGTTTCGTGCGTTGTGTAAGTAGTCGGTGGCCCATGGAGGAGGGAGGAGGAACGAGAGCAGCGCATCAGTATAGCCTCTATGCGGATGTCTATGTTGATGTCGGCAGTCATGAAAATGGCTCCGACTGCTATTTTGCCCCCCTATACCATAAAAAAAAATATATGTTACCGTAAGATTGTAAAAATCGTTAGATTACAAAATAACTCGGGAAATTGTAAACTGTCGGAAAATTGTGAACTGTAGAAATCATTCACGGGTTGAGGCTGAGGTTTGCTCAGGGAAGATTATAAACTAACGAAAAATAATGCGTTAAATTGTGAATGAAAGTAATGGTTTTTACAATCTTACGGGAACAAAAATATATTTACCGAGTGTAATTATGCTTCCTTGAAGAGAAGGATTTTCGCTATAAATACCTCTAGCTGGTATCTATCGTCTGTTTGCTTGGCAAATTGGTCTATTATTTGTAATACGGCGTGGGCCGACAGACGTCTGCGAGGAACCAGCAGGCGTGTCAACAAACTGCATGTAGGTACGCTCCCTTGGAGATGATTTGCATTTTCGTCTTTAAGCGTTAAATAATGTTGCTAATATGATAATGAATAATGCTAAAGTTTGTACGCATGTGTGTTATTCGTTTATGCAAAGATCGCTAAATTGTTTGAATGATTTGTTTGAAATTTGGCACATGTAGACAATAATCTTAAATAACATAGAAAAGCTTTTGATCCCGAATAAAAGAGTTCTCTTGTTGAATTTGTATATTTGGTAATGGGAAACTTCTATGGATGCTAGTCATAATTAGATGAACATAGGGAATGCAATACCGGGATACCGGGATCCCGAAATACCGGGATCCCGCATGCCATGTGCGGGATTAATCCGGTTCGTAAAATGAGCGGGATCCCGCGCGGGATTTGCGGGATTGCAGAGAAGCGAAAATCATGTATTACGAACGACGATTAGCAGAACGAGCATTTTCTGCTGCTGGTCATATAGTTTTAGATGAAACAATCAATACCTTAACGTTTTTAAGAAGTTATTTTCAACATAATGTTTAGTTTTCTAGTTAAATTGACAATTTTAATTTAAAAATTTTTAATTTTCTAACTTTCCCAATTATAATCCCAATATTTAAATATGTAAGTTAATTTATAATAAATGATTAAATAATTAGATTTGTTTCATTACGTACCGTCAGAAGTTATAAATTATGCATGAAGTTTTGTTCATGCGGGATCCCGCAAATACCGGGATCCCGCGGGATCGAAAATGTCCAGTCCCGCAAATACCGGGATTGAGAATTTCCTGCGGGATTGCATTCTCTAGGTGAACATAATTAATTAAACAGGAATAATTAATTTGATGGCGTCGTCCTTAATTTACCTTTGCCATGCTGATTATCGTAGTAATTATTATAACGATAATTAGCATGGCAAAGGCATATTTTAAAATGCCCATGCGGCATTGTGGCTTAATAAGCAGACTCGACTGGAGAGGAGCATCTTGCTCACATAATACCGCCTAAAGTAGCGGCTATGCTCTTGCATTACAAGTGATCTATCAGCAGCCAATGGGCTATTGAGGAGAATAAGGCGAAGGCAAGCAACAACACATTGGAGCCTAAATGGTCCCGTACAGTCCGTTTTCAGAGGAATTTCCTCCCACGGACCCTCCGATTGTGGAATGAACTCCCTGCCGAGGTTTTCCTACTAGAGGGCTACAATATGGGGTTCTTCAAGAGGGGAGTCAATAGGTTCCTAAAGGGTCGGCAATGCGCATGTGATGCCCCTGGTGTTGCAAGCGTCCATAGGCTACGGTAACCACGTACCATCAAGTGGGCCGTATGCTTTTTTTGCCAACATCGTGGTATAAAAAAAAAAAAAAAAACGTACCTGCATATGTGGATAATAATGGGCATAGAAATGCCTCCGATTGCTCGTTATCCCCTTTTCTAGTCCACTTTCAATGAACGCCAAGATCTCAGCTGTATTCAAGTTAGACCGGCCACTGGCTGGAGGTCGCCATGATGTATTAAAAACTTTTTGCTCAATGTCATATATGAGTAATTTGTATAAAAATAGCCACACTAGTAAATGTCACATAATGTGACGTTACCCGTCGCTAGCAGGAGTTTATCAAACGTAGACACGTTATCAAACGTATTTTATTACTAGCTGCGCCCCGCGGTTTCACCCGCATAATTTTCGATCCCGTGGAAAATCATCCCTTGGCATCCCATAGGAACATTTTTTCGGGATAAAAACTATCATATGTGTTAATCCATGTCACTCTCTATGTGTGTACCAAATTTCATGAAAATCGGTTCAGCAGTTTTTGCGTGAAGGAGTAACTAACAAACAAACATATAACTTTCACATTTATAATATCAGTAGGATTTTCTCTTCTTTTTGGACCTGAACGTATGCTGTCCTGCTTGGTGAGTGATGGGTCAAGAAAATCATATGTTCACCGAAGGACAAGAGTACAAAATTAGATTTTACCCTACATCTATTACGTCACAGAAATTGTCGCTCACCCACGCACGTCATACCGCCCAGATAATACAAAATCGATCAATTTACGCCCAAAGGTTTAAATATTTAATAGACATATATATAATAATTGAATAGACTGGAAAGTACTTAATAGATATATAGCGCAACTAGAGTAAGTTTTAAGTGCAAGTAGAATTCGAGTAAAGGAAAATTGGCCGTTTTGAAGTTTTTTTTTTGCCGTTGGTTTAGTGAACCTTACTGGATCACATGCGGTACATCTCTACTGCGGGAAAAGAAGAGGTCTGTCCCCGTATTGCCACCCCAACTAAGAAGACAAACTAGACCAGCAGTGGCACCATACGAAAAAAAAAATCAGCTTTGCTGCATGCACTTAGCTGACCATGGAACCCACTGAACAAACAGCCCAGTTCATGTAGTGTGACCACTTGGAACGATTACAAGTGGACTAGGTAATTGATGTGTAAAATTGGTAATTGATCAGCATATTTGATTAATTGTAATCAATTTGAACCGTAACGTCCTGAGCCACGGTTATCCACGTGAAGTCATGGCTATTAAGAGTTTGAGTTTATTTCCAGATAGATATTTCTTTTTTTTTATCGTATAGGGGGGCAAACCTTTCCTCCCTCCTTTTTCCCCCCTCCTCCATGGGCCACCGGCTACTTACACACAGCACGAAAGAGCTGCTTTACGCCAATCTCGTGTAAGCGAGAGGTACCTCCCCGGTCGTGCCGGCAAAATTCGGCTGCAAGCATGCAAAGTGGCTCTACCTCTTACATCTCTCATCATCAGTACGACGTAAGTGATACTTTATCTACATGGCCCCCAGGTGTTAAATGATATCCACTTTTAATTCACACTACATTCTAAATATTTATATTTTTGTTCAATGTCACCTACATAACTCAAAAGTCAAAACTTTATGCATTTTTCGAAAATTATGTCATACATAATATTATGTAATACAATATACTGGCTACAGTACTTTATAGAAGCTACGTAAACATTTAACTTAAATTACTGTGTTTGCATGAAGTAGTATTAGGAATGGCGGATATCCCCTTGGGCTCCTAAGACCCGGGCTAAGGGCGGTATAAGGAGTGGAAAAATCATGAAAATGTGAAAAAAATTCAAAGGCAAAAATAATAAAAAATATGGTGGCATCAAACCTGAACACTCCATTGACTATTAGGTATAATATTCTTGCTTTCCCTTCTCCATTGGACTTGCTAGGTGGAAGCCTATTCGGCTGACATTTCTTTTTGTTCCCCATATTATACCCATAGACATCCGCATAGAGGTTATACAAATGCGTTGCTCCCCTTCCTCCTTCTCCCTCCATGGGCCACGGGCTACTTACACACCGCATGAAACGCGACAACACAGCTTCAACGCTGGTTTCGTGTAAACGTACCACCCCGGTCGTGGCGGCCCAACGTGACTAAATGCATGCAGCGTGGCATCACCTTACAAAACCATTGCGAAATCGAATAAAACGATTCCACTTAATTACCATAATTATTTAACCTTAAACAAAAAATGCAGCCACATATTAAATTAGTATCACAATGCCGATATGTTGTTAAATTTATAGCGCGCGTGGGAGACTCTTGATTTGGCACAACGGGTCTTAAAAAGGTTTCAAGGCATGTGAGTTGTTCAATGTTATGAAAGCTAAAGGATAATGTGACTTTGTTGCCATTGATGGCAATTTATTTGTAGCTCTAACGTGGTTTTATTTATATAAACAATAGTGGATTGTGTAACGTCAGCGGAATCTGAGGTTTGTCGTCGAGTCTAGGTTGGTTTATGGTCGATGGGGTGACAGACTCTCCACTCTCCCGCAGTGTGAGTTGTCCCGACAGTTGCAATTGATA
This sequence comes from Calycopis cecrops, assembly GCA_001625245.1. Lineage (NCBI taxonomy): Eukaryota > Metazoa > Arthropoda > Insecta > Lepidoptera > Lycaenidae > Calycopis > Calycopis cecrops. The sequence goes on along the minus strand of LUGF01051983.1, from coordinate 70,363 downwards.
TGAATAATGTGCCGTGGAAAGCTTCAATACAGCTTCAACGGAATGAGACGCCTCGGACGAGTCTAGGTTTAAGATTCTCACCTTTCTGTTGATGGGAGAAATGCGTCCCAATAGATGGTTAACATAGCCAAAGTAAATTATGACAAGGTTTGGTCGAGGGAGACGATGCCTCTCTTCCCCCTCTACAAGAAATGGCATAGTCATACGTGTTGGGATAGTTTTTTTAATTGCACGCATCGGTCGCAATTCTAGGCATAATAAAAAACCAAACGCGTCAAACCTTAGCCGCAAGCTTTACCAAACGTGATGTTATCTTCACTTGGCGGTGGCAATATCATCAAGAATTTTTTTATGTGCGTGCATTAGGTATCATTACGCATGGGTGGATATCATACATACAAGCGACGATTTGATGCTTAGCTCTTACCTGTATAACGTGTTATTCCGTTAACGACAGTACCTACAGCAAGGATTAAAAAAAAAGGTTTGAGTTTATCTACCCACCCACTACCATTATCTACGCACCACAACTTCCGTAATGTTAATGTTAACCTAGGAGGTACCTCTCGCTCATATTTCCTGTGGTCTCCAAGGGAGTGGAGACTGTTCCTAGGTATTGGCCACAATGTTTATGTGTTGGGGGCACACAGGCTTTGTGGCGTATGCAATAAAAAAATGCAATAAGTGTAGATAATGTGCACTAGCAAGTTAGATAATATTTAGCCTTTGTTATTGAAAAAGTGGATAAAAGGGAAGAGTTTCTTCCCAGTGTTTTAAAAGTCACCACGACAATAGCACCTAATATACACAAAGAAATTACACAACTGGGTCTTCTCATGACCCCGCAAGGGATGCAGAGGAAGCCGTCTCAGGACTGGTGGGCCCTCTTACGGCGGTGGCCGCTGCGCACCCCATCAATATGGAGCGGTCCTGTATCATAATACCACGTAATATACACAAAAGGACCAGTAGCGCTATTCTGTAAAAATCAAATTCGATATCGAGTCTCACTCAGGTGACCGCACTCACTTCGAAAGCGAACTCACTTGGCCACAAGTGAATTCGAGATTCGCGGGTGAAGTGATCGTCGAAGTATTCGGGAAATAACCCTACAGAATACCAATTGTAAGAAAAGAATGTCATAATCTCACTTTCGATAGTTCATCTCACCGCCACACTCACTTCTGTGGCGCTAGAGACGCGATCGAGTTTTACAAAATATCATTTCACGTTCTCACCGCGGATTCAGCTTTCGAGTTGTGAAATGTCACTTACAGAATAGCACTGCAGCTCTTACTAAGACGCTCGCTGTCATATAAGCGTTTGTTGAGAATAAACGACATCAACTTTTTTCTCATTTTAAACTCAGCCCACCTAGTTAATTCGCCAGGTAATTCCAAAAGGCAGCAATGCGTAATGTGCACAGCGACGTGGTAGATCACACGATGCGTTTGCACCTGCGCGCGCTGGTTCGCTGCCCACGTGCCCACGCGTGACCCGGTCGCCAGCGCCGGGCGCAGACTGCGCGCCATCTCGCCACGACTTACAATTTTCATTTTAAACGCAATAAGCTATGGCAAATTTTGTTTCTAACTACTAACTACGTATTCAGCCAGTCTTCCTACTGGTCCATATTGGCCTCTACTCATGCCAAGACCATCTCGCCACGACTTTTGTATAGTTTTCATTTTAAACGTAATAAGATAATATGGTAAACTTTAGTAACTACTAACTATTCGGAAGGTGCTGCTGGATGTTGGCCTGTCCTCTATCATGCCAAGACCACCTCACCACGACTAAATTTTCAATGTAAACGCAATAAATGATGGCAAAGTTTAGATTTTACTAACTACCTATACAGCTACAATCTTCTCTCTGCTGGATATTGGCCTCTCCTCTATTATGCTACTATCTCCGGTCCTCCACAGCGTAGCAAGAGAAGAATGTCACTCTGTGGGCCGACCATCAACTGTGGACAGATGACACCGGTCGTTGTCAACACTAATTGGATGAAGGATGCGCAGTACTGGAGAGAAAGTGGTATTTTTATTTATTTAGCTGTAACAAGCAGTACCAGTCAAAGTTGGGCCACGACTGGGAAGGATCCTCTCGCTTACTACCTCCGGACAGTGACAACCATGCTGCCGCGTTTCCTGCGTATGAGTTCCCAAAGAAAATGTGAAGAGAACGATGCCAACATATCTGCATACATGCTGAAGACTATAGACATCGATGTTCATCATAAGGTATAATTTAATCATATGGTATATATTAAGGAGTATATATGTATGTCTGCTTCTTGGCCACATATACTAAACGAATCTGTTTAATAGCTTATGGAGCCAACACACAAACGTCAGTTTTGATTAATATTTGCCTCAGATTTGAAATATGAATTTTATAAAGCAATGACTCCATACCTAGCTATAACCAGTACTAAAATCTGCTATCTTAAGTTATCTAGACATCATAACTGACAGACGAAATCACTACCATTACTTAGACAATAAACATTTTACGCAACCAAAAATAAAAGTAAAAAAAGTCAATTTAACTGAGGAATTCCCCTTTCCATTTGAATTCGTCTGTTCAGTGGAGCCTCGTACTTTTTCTGAGCACAAACGAGGCGTCAGCAAGCGGAGGAACAAGTTCACATCTCCCTGTGTGCGTAACGAATCGATCAATGGCCCTGCCGAAGAGTTCAACGCGTTTACTTCTTTTTTAACTCACGTGGTCACTTTAACGAAGTGCCATAGACTATAGACATGTAGAGTCCGAGCTACCATAGAGTATAGAGTCGTGTGCACTATGATATTCAGTAATTCATATAGCTATATTATCATAAAAGCTTTATTTTGTAAATAAACTCTAGTAGAGTTCGAGCTACCATAGAGTATAGAGTCGTGTACACGATGATATTCAGAAATTCCTGTCTATATTGTCTATATATTAACCAGTGAGTTGTTACTACTACGTACGTAGTACATATAACTCAATGATATTAACATTGAAGCTTTATTTTGTAAAAATAGACCGGTAGAGTCCGAACTACCATAGAGTATAGAGTCGTGTGCACAATGACATTCAGAAATTCATGTCTATATTGTCTATGCTGCTTTATTTTGTAAATATACTCTTAGTGCCAGAGCTACCATAGAGTATAGAGTACACTATGATATTCAGCAATTCATTTTTTTCATCATATATATATTATTTCTGAAGTTTTATTTTGTATATTAAACAATCTATATATTGTTTTATGTATATTCATATTATTTTATGATTATATGAATCGTTGCTTAATTAGTAAATCTCTAATAAGTTTATATAACTACCCGCACCCCACGGACGAAGCCGTATACGTTTCCATTCTGTAGAAACGTGGAGGCAATGGAGCAATAAGTTGACTCCACTGCCGAACCTCAGATCTATTAATTGAAATATTTAGTTAATTATTAATTTAAATGATTAATTAATTAGGTACTAATAATAAATCGGTGGTTGTGGTTGATGTTGATCCTGGCGACACAGGAGTAGCGGCGGTGGGAAACAGTGGTGGGCCAAGCCAGTTAACTCTTTTCTTCATAGTGGCCACGTAAGCTGACCACCAGTTTCCGATCCTGTCTTGACGAGTATCCACATCTTTTTATATTACCTTTTACACCTACACAAACTCAGTATGTATGTAGTACAACCGTCTATAGGTCATGCCGTCGCCAACCACCAGCCAGTCAGGGTATTTCCAGAAGATGCAGCTTGTGTAGCACGAAAAAGAAGTTACGCAAACTGTATGGATAATGGACATGTGAGATGTGTAAAGTCCCACTTTGTTACAGAGATGGAAACAGCTTGTATCGATTATAGTTACTAATATCTTGAATTTTATTGTTTAGTCTTTTTTTCTAGTAAATATTTGAATTTTTTGACTAGTTATTTCACAGTGGCCACTATAGTTAACCACCCTGTCACGCACTCCCCTGTTATTAAAAAAACAAATTCCTACATAGCTATGTGAATATTTTCAAATGTACTTTTCAAAAATTATATTTTATTGACCAAAAAAACCTGTGCCAAAAAAAGTTAAAAGTAACCCATCTCGTAGTAGTTTTTATTTAGTCTTGATTTTTTTCCAATAACAATACAAGTTAATAGGTTCCGTACACACACACTCACGAATCCCGTACATAGAATTCGAAAGATGAATTGCTATGGTTATAGATCAAATGGATCATTCGAAAGGAGGGAATACAACGCATCTGGGTAACAATTATGCGGATATCCATGGGCCATCAAAATACTCCGACTGCTCGTTTGCCTCCTTATACTATAAAAAAACCACTAGGCGTTATGACGAGCGATTTGGTAACACGCCTTTTACTTGTCCAGTGGAATGTGTTGCTTATTCACATCATATTGTAGAAGTAGATCTAGGAATTAAGTAAGAGGTAATGCCACACTGCATGCTTGCATGCAGTCGAATTGGGCCGGCACGACCGGGGAGGTACCTCTCGCTTACACGAGACCAGCGTAAAGTGACAGCTGTTCTGTCGCGTTTCGTGCGGTGTGTAAGTAGCCGGTGGCCCATTAAGGTGGGAGGAGAAAGGAGGGCAGCGCATCTGTATAGCCTCTATGCGGATGTTTGTGGGCGTCGGTAGTCATGAAAATGGCTCCGACTGCTCGTTTGCCCTCCTATACCATAAAAAAAAAAAAAAAGGAAGAGCTAGAACCACGCTGCATGCATCATGTAGCCGAATTGCACTGGCAAGATCGGGGAGGTGCCTCTCGCTTACACGAGATCGGCGTAAAGTGACAGCTGTGTCGCGTTTCGTGCGGCAGTAGCCGGTGGTCCATACTCCATGGAGGTAAAAGGAGGAAGGAGGGCAACGCATCCATTTGTCTTTATGGGGATGTCTATGGGCGTTGATAGGCATGAAAATGGCCACAGATGCTCGTTTGCCCCTTTATACCATAAAAAGTAACACAGATGACATACTGGAGTTGACAGTTGATGCCAAGATATCTGGATCCCTACCTTCACAATGATACACCAACGGATTGTCATGACGCATCCAAGCTCGCCCTGTCACACTGATCTCTCGCTCTCTATGCCTGACCATAAACTAGAGTATGCTGCAGAACTGACTTTAGAGGAAGTGCGCGCTCATAAAGCGCTTTCAAGCGCTACGCGGCGCTTGTTTATCGGATGCTTCATCGGAGGGAATGCGCGCTCGAACAGGAGACCAGACTAAGTTTAAGGTCACAAGGTCAACCTTTTTTTATACAGTAAGGCGGAAAAGAAACAGTCGGAGCCGTTGATGAGCATTGCTAACCACAGATAGGTGTGATTGTTATACAGATGCGTTGCCTCCTCTCTTCCATGCTCGCCACCGGAAACCCACAAGCCAAACGAAACGCGACAAGATCACTTTCATTTCTCGGCGCTATCGTGTGAGCTAGTTTCTTTATTTTATGATATTACGGGGAAAACGAACAGTCGGAGCCATTTTCCTGACTACCGACGCCCATAGTCGTCCGCATAGAGGCCATGTAGATGCGCTCCCGTCCTCCGTCCTCCCCACGGGCCAGCGGCTACTTACACGCCGCACGAAACGCGACTCCTAGGGTTTTCCCAATTCAACGGCAATGCGGCATGGCACTACCTCTTGTAAGTTGCAGTCGACGTCACAAAATAAGCAAGCACCAGTCGTAGATGTAATTGCTGTCGTGCAAAAAGTATTTTTTATAATTTTAAATAAAAATATATTAATTCTAGTAATGGTGAGGTAGAGTTGAAATGGCCCGGCACCGGGGAGGTACCTCTCGCTACACGATATTCGTATTAAGCGATAGTGTTGCGCTTCGTGCGGCGTGTACCTATGTCTCCGGTGGCCCATGGATGGGGAAGAGATAGGACAGCGACGCATATTGTATAATTATTTTTTTTTTATGGTATAGGAGGGCAAACGAGCAGTCGGAGCCATTTTCATGACAATCGACGCCCACAAACATTCGTATAGAGCCTATACAGATGCGCTGCCCTCCTTTCTCCTCCCACCTCCATGGGCCACCGGCTACTTATGTTATACTTATATATGTGGTATAAATTCTATGCGGATGTCTGTGTTAGTCGGCAGTTATGAAAAAGGCTCCGTCTGCTCGTTTGGCCCTCTATACTATAAAAAAATCGTCCCGATATTTCCTTGGGATTAAAATTTCGCGAGAGAAAACGCGGGCTGCAGCTAGTTAAATACTAACACGGCCCGCACACCGCCACACGTCACAAAACAAGCTAGAATTATACGAGGTTACACAGCCGTATAGGTAAAAAACTTAACTAAGTCACCTGTTGTATGTAGTTGTGTACAGATTGCAAAAAAAACGCATAAGCATAAAAAATATATAAATGTTTAATACAAGCTAAATAATAATAAA
>LUGF01051983.1:44335-63528 GCA_001625245.1 Calycopis cecrops | reverse complement strand
TGCAAATAATGAGTTTGCAAACCATACGATATTTTACAAATTTCAAAAATAGAATGTCTATTCGCACACATTACTCACACATACAACAGGTGACTTAGTTAAGTTTTTTACCTATATTTATGTTTTGCTCAGATTGCGGATAGAAGGCAAGGAGGGAGTCACCCTCTATAGCAGGGTTTTTTAAACTTTTTGCAGTCGCGGACCCCCTTTATTTATTTATTTATTTATTAATATTTCATATCAACAATATAAACACTACCTAAATATTAACATTTATGTCGTAACGTTAACCTCTTTTCAGAATTACTAAGCTCCATGGACCCCTGTTAAAGAATATTTTAAGAAAAGAAAACAAATCTTATATAATATGTAATATGTATCTTATTAATATTATAAATGCGAAAGTTTGTATGTTTGTTTGTTTGTTTGTTCAAAAACTGCTAAACCGACTTTCATGAAATTTGGCACACACAGAGAAGATAACTTAGATTAACATAAAGGATAATTTTTATCCCGAAAAAATGTTCCTATGGGATGCCATGGGATGATTTTCCACGATATCGAAATTTACGCGGGTGAAACCGCGGGGCGCAGCTAGTAATATTATAAATCACTGACTGAGCTGCCGCGGACCTCTGACACATATGCCACGGATACCCAGAGGGTCCGTCGACACCACTTTAAGAAACCCTGCTCTAGAGTCTAGACTCACTTTATAACTAGGCTAGGGTATGTTCAAGAAAAACTTCTCAAATAAACACTAATCAGCTAACTAAGTGCGCAGTGGCTAGTATAGCTAGTTTCTTTACGTTTATTTAAAAGTATTAACACCAATTTAATAGTCCGGTTTGCCTTCTCCCATTAGTCTGGGAAAGAAGGGGGGGTCTGTCCCCCTATCGACCATAAGCACAGAGGTTCGACGCTCCAGGTGAGTTCACCTCTCATATCGATGAAGCTGCACTGACCTTCAGTCCTTAGCGTAATATCTATCTAAAAAAAAAAAAAATAATTAACACCAATTGATTTAGATATGAATTTTAGACGATAAAGAGATCGCTAGGTAAAAGAAAAGTTAATAAATTATTTGAACAAGAAAAAAATATGTTTGTGATTGAAAAACAAACTTTATCATGCATAACCCGGAAGAATGTACTCAAAGTATTGTACACAATTATACATATTAAATACATTATAGTGACTACACGTTTTAGTTGTTATCTAGTTATGCTTCATATTTTTACGCAGTCTATATAAATAAAACAATGAAATATTAGTTCAGAGACACAATGATATATTTAAAATAACAAATGTAGTCAACGTCGCGTCGTATGAAGAAGGCAGTTTAGATATCACAACTGTAGATTTTTTTTGTTTACATAATAACATGGCCCATTGAGATGCAGCGCATCTGGATAGCCTCTATGCGGATGTCTATGGGCGTCCGTGGTCATGAAATTGGCTCCGACTGCTCGTATGCACCCTTATACCAGAAAAAAAATGTAAACAACAAAATAATATAAAATATGTCTTCATAAATTCGTTTATGTTTCTGCAACCATTTTGTTGAGGTGTACGCATATATTGACGCCATAAAATATATTTTATTGATACGAAGCGGGTTTACATAATACATAGTATAGTATATTATATAATACAGTGTATAACAAAGTAGTGTAATATTTATAGTAAAGTCTAGTCTTATTAATAAAATTAAACTGCACTCACGTGGACATTGTTTTGGCGCAACATAACGTGACTCATATCTACATTTCCTAAGATTTATTTTAGTCTTGGACTTGTCAACTGTAATTTAATAATTAATATTGATTGTAAATTATGTTACTCAATTATACAATTTGTTATTAATCTTGGCTGTAACTAATCAATTAGCATTAAAGATTTCTATAATATAGAATCTATTTATATTTTATTATATTATATTCCTGATGATAATTAGGACTGAATGTACAGAGCATACTAAAATAAAAATGTAATATACACTAGCTTCCGCCCGCAGCTTCGGCCGCGTGGATTTCGGACTTCAAAATTGAAGTTATTATACATAATTATAAAGTATAAACCTTCCTCTGGAATCACTCTATATTAAAAAAACCGGTCAAATGCGAGTCGGCCTCGCACAATGAGGGTTCTGTACGAACGAAAGATAGGAAGACATATTTTACCAGAAAATAAAATAACTTGGTTTTTCATAGAATTTGTATGAACGACAAAGTTGTATTTGCTTTCTATCTAATATATAAAATTCTCGTGTCACAGTTTTCGTTGCCATACTCCTCCGAAACGGCTTGACCGATTCTCATGAAATTTTGTGAGCATATTGAGTAGGTCTGAGAATCGGCCAACATCTATTTTTCATCCCGATATTCCCACGAGATCGAAAGTTACGCGGGTGAAACCGCGGGGCGCAACTAGTAATCTATAGAGTTCTCCTAATTCCCAGAACCAAATAAAGTTGAATTATTCAACTATGTTTTCCTTGTCTCATTATTTTGAATATAAAATAGTGTTTAAAATTTGGTTTGGCAAACATCATCTGCATCCATTTAGATGATATAAAAAAATCTGGGCAATTTTTAAATGTTCCTTTTTACATTTATTTTTAAACTAGGCTAAGTTATAGTAGTTTATGCAACTGTCGTATAATGAAGGGTATTAAAACTCGAGTGTGAGTTTTTGAAACGAGCGGAGCGAGTTTCAAAATAGTAACACGAGTGTTTTAATACCCGTGTTATATGCAGTTGCATACACTACTTTATCTTCACTAATGCAATTATTCAATTAATAAAATATTGCGAAACATTAAATTCATGCCTACGTCACAGCGAGCGCCGCCATTAAAATCTAACCAATGAGAGCACAACTGCAGTGCGCGCAGGACCAATCAGGAGCGAGCGCGCGCTGTTAAGGATTTTGACATAATGCTCTCTCACCACTCTCTCTCTCTCTCTCGCTCTCACACAGTGTTATAATGAGATTTTACGATACCGATTTGGATATTATAACATCATGTCAAATTGCTTAAATTGAGTTTTTTGTTGTCTGAGCTATAACAATAGTTATTATAAGTCAAGTATTGAAAACATAAGTAGAATGTTACAACATTAGTGTAGATAAAATATTTTTTATTATGCATCTACAGAAATATAATTTTGTAATTATTAGATTTCCGTAGCCAAATGGCATAGGTACTATATACATATGGAGTATTCAAGGAGTGTCTATAAAAATAAAATTAAGGTTACTAAAATCATTTTTCGTCAAAATCAATTGTTTGAAAGATAGAAGCTACCAAAGTGGAAAAATAATCCCCCCGCCTCTAACTTTTAAAATAAGAGAGTGTGAAATCAAAAAATATATAAGCTGTAGATCTCAATAGATACTTTCAACGAAAATTGGTTTGAACGAGATTTAAGAAATTATTTGATTATGGTCGGAGTGAATATCCGTTTGAATCTCGACATGACGTGTCACATTATGTCCCGCAAGATGCTGATTTTTTTTTGACACTTTTCCATCGCCCAGATAACAATAAACAGAATAAATAAACAAGTTAAATAACCTTGTTAATTTAATCTGTTACATTAATGTGTTATAAAGAATTATTAGGTATTATTTTTTTTTTTTGATATTATATAGGTACTATTCTTTGGAGATAAGCGCATTCAACATTACGTTGTATTTGGTCAAGCCGCCCAGGTGATACACAAGTGAAAACCAAGGGACCAACAGAAGTATCACGTGCTTTATAATAAAACGAAAAAGGCACACCCATCGCACTTGACCGGTTATGAACGATTAGTCAACTAACAGTATTATTGTCAGGAATGGTCCCATTTTTTGGAAGAGGACGGTCCTTTATAAGGGGCTGGCTAGGTTGCCAAAGTGCCCGGTAGCTGTCAGTTTAAGTTATACTATTTATAAATATCGTAAAAATTAAAAATATATATTTTTTTTACAATTTGAAGTTATGGTTGAAGCTCAAAACAGTCCTTATAATATTACTATATTATGTTATTTTATATAAAAAATATGTATTTAACATTAACATACCAGTGTGATGCAGTTCTAGAAATGTTAATCAAGTATTTTGCATCATATCCATATGGTAAATATACTAGTTGTGCAGTAATTCTTATGTGGATAACAAACATTCTTATAATTTTTCCCATTTATAATATTAGTGAGATTAGTACTATACACTATCAGTAGCATATTGTGTGTATTGAATATTATATTTGTTAATATAAATTAAGTTACATAAAATTCATCTCTCCGGTCAATGTAAGGAGCTGCAGTGAAACTCCAAGCGAGCGTCTTAACGGTACATATTTTATATGGACTTTAATGTATGAATCATCGATAAATTAACAAATAAAAATAATCAGGTTCATTTTACGCCGAGAGCAGAGAGCTTTATGTAAACAATTATTTAATGTTCTCTCTTGGTGAAATTCGATCTCGCTGTCTTACTTCTGTTTAATAAAATATCATCTAGATAGTCATAAATTTAAAATATAACATATATATACATTAATAAAACATTTATTCACTAAAAAGTTTACAATAAATATTGAAAAAGGTTAATAGATATGAATTATATCATAGTAGTCACTGGCGCGAAGAAAACATGTAGAGTTCGGGTAGCGACGCTCTATGTAGAGCGGTCTCGGTCATATCGATAGCCGAAACTAGATATAACCAGACGTAATGAAGACGTTACTTTCCTAAATACATTACCAAGAAGCGATATTACACGGCATTGAGTTAATCGCACAGCTCGTGTTATGGGGAGCGAGGCGATTGATAACTTTCTTAAAAGCATTTACAATGTTGCATCACAAGTTGATGTGGCGGAGGCGCGGCGCCGACGGCTGTCCAACATTCGGTGGCAACGTTCACGCAGGAATTCATTTAGCTCCGATAAGTGTCCGGTTTCAGTCTGGCACGACGAGTGTTCGTTGCATTTAGTATTTATTCATGTATCGGCCGGGCGCAGGTTCTATGCGCGGGGCGCGGGCGGGGGCGCCGGGGGGGCATACTTACTACGTGATTAATCCCTCCCTCCCCCTCCGGGCCGTTCCCCGGGCCCCCTAGCGTGGGCCGAGTCGGGCGCACCGTACTCGCACCGGGTTTCCTCGTCCCCGCGCCTCACGGCCACTCACTACGCACGGGGCTCCGCGTAGTGCCGTCAGTCGCGCTGCGACCCGCGCCGACGTCGCATGTCCCGCGTACGTGATATCATTCATGCTAATCTCCGTTGATTTTCCTGCCGAGTGACCGCAGTGAACCGCGTGATACTAGTGCCGAATGTTCGTGGACAGTATCGTGTACTTTTCCGTTGGAATTCAAGCGATACGAAACCAGTTCGAGGCGAACGGCGCCTGTGGATGAGATCGTCTGAGTTGTGACCCGCGGCCTGAGATGCTGCGCCCGTGACCGTCTTTCGACAGTGCCACGAAACGTAAGGATTCCTCGTTCATGCTATTATGTACGGCCGCCTTCCTATTTGCATGGCGCATACGAGTGGTTTTATTTTCGTCTGGCGAGAATTGTGTGTGTGCGGCGGGAGTGTGTGTGTCGCGAGACGCGTGTGTGTGCGATGCGTTCGCGTCCGCCGAGACGGCTACTCCCTGCTGGCCTGCTTTATTTAGGTTGTTTCTGAGCGTGTCGGCAACACCTCTCCCGGCGCTCGCCCGCAACTCTATATTCCGTGTTCTCTACCTGCCCGTGCCTTGTACGCCCGTCTGCAGTACAACAAATACATTTATTGTTCGTATTGAATGAAAACAGGTTAATTGCCGCTTCAGCCTTGACTAAACGTTTAAAATACACATTTCATTTAAATATTGGTAATTAGCCAGCACATTTCACAGTTTTTTTTCGGAATCAATGAGATTATTTCACAGTGTTCTCAAAAACAATATTATGCGAGTATATTTATACATACTAGAGAACCAGTTTTTTTCTAGATAACCTTCAGCATGTCCTTGTGAATATGAATTCGGAAAACCGAACGAATTACCCTTTAGTGTAAAAAAAAAACTTGTAAATAGTTCAAGTAACGTCGTGATTCATTGGGAATATTTAGTTAATGCTAATTATTATAAGAATTACGATTGTTTTGAACAGTTTCCACACATATCATAACAGCGTTTCCTTCGTTTTTTATTTCTCAAAATGACGTGTACAATTGAATGAAAATATCATAACCACATGAGTTATTTGAATATCAAAATACAATTGTTATTCTTTTATGCATAATGTAGAGTTGCGAAGCTTATGATTCCGGTTATAAGTACTCTACCACGTACATTTTTATACTAAAATGACTTTAATTTAGAATATAGGTATTTATTAATTGTATTATCTTGTAATGATGTATGTTAATTTAAATTATAAAATACTGATTCGATTTTAAGAAACTTAATATGCCTAAAAATATATGCCTTTTTGTGTAGTGTAAATATGTTCTTGATTAATTATTAATATTACTACGTATTTATTGATTTAATGACCATAAGGCTCTGTATGTTTTTTTTCAAATTCTCTTTATGTCAGCCTGCCGTATAAAAATATTTAAATCAAATATATTATTTATTTATTTAGTTAAAATTTGAATAGAAATTAAATAGGCAGGTTTGTTACTTATCAAAAACAAAAAAATCTTGAATATAGAATAATAGATGACGTCATAGACCTCCCTATAACTCAAATAGATCAATAACAACAAATTATATTTGTAATCGGCTAGTTATCTCGTTGAAATAATTAAATGTAGAATTAGAACAAGGAGGAAAATTACAAGTTGAACTATCTGTAGGCGATAAGCTCTGGCCTCTGGCCCAATGCGATCATAAGCCTTCTTTGTTTACTATTTAATATCACAATTTACGCTGCATAACACACGCAGTTATTATTATTATAAGTCTGTACGACCGCCAGTTGCTATTATGTCTTTAAATAACTTCAGAGACGACAATGTAAGGAACGAGAACGAGCAAACACAAGTGCTTTCTGTACTTTCATGTACCATGGAAATTGGAAACCAAAAGGGAAGGAATAATAAGTGGATTATTTTTTTGAAACATTTGTAACCAAGTCATTAAAAACTAGTTTAACTACTTTACACTATTATGGATGCTATTACTAATATAACTACTTACACTACACTATTACGGATTTTGTAACAATATATATTTATCGGTGTGTATATAATTTGACAGTTATAATATTCTTCGTGGAATATATCAGATAGGTTTTATTTGTCCGTGTTCAAAAAAGACTTACGAGTAGATACATACATTATACGATTCTATTCTGCTGTCAATGTACGTCCTAATGAATAATTTATTATTATAAAACTAAAAAATATGTGTTAATTATAACAAAAACTCGTTAGCCAGTATTTTATGATCGTTATAGTCTTTGGTATGAATACTCAAAAGTTAAAAAGGTTTGTACTTCCATTTTAGCATAATATTAAAAAAGGCGCTACTTTAGTATTCTAAGACATTGTGGAAACAAATTTCGGGAAATGCAAAAGCGATAAGGCGTGTAATTTTTTTTTAAATACAAAATGCTAAGTATGCTAAGTAAACATTGCCTGTTACAATACAATATGACTCTACATAGAACAAATACATAAATAGAACAATTATTATAAACACACATAAAACGTCCAAAGTAACAGGATGCATTATTTTGATGAATTGTGTGACGAACTTAGTCAAAAGCAAATTTATGTAAGTTTATTTAATTTTCAGCAGAATTAGAGCTAATTTTACTCATGTCCGTTGGCACTCTATGCAGAGAGTATTCTATGAAATCCGTTCTGATTGGTAATATCCGTATTTCAATACAATGACATTAGTTTTTTTTTATTGAGGTTGTTATATTATGTTTTGTTTGTTTGTTAAAATTTACATATTTTCTAATAAGGGTCATGTAAGCTAATTAAGTTTTCGTATAAGAACGCCCAAGTTATAATATAATTTCTTTATAATTTCTTATAAACGCTCTATACGATTTAAGAAGTCTCACATAATATATCAATGTTTTTGTTCTATAATTCCTTTTCTTGATTATTTACTGTATTTAAAATATGTATTGTAGTGAAAATATATTATTACTTACGTAAATAAACATTCAGAAAAGTAAGATATATAGTTCAGACTAAAGAGGTAATAAAATAAAAAAATAATCTACCTATATGCTTACTTATTTCAGAAGTTTTGATAACGGAAATGTACCTCGAGATCTTATTAACACCACAAATACGAAAATTTGTGTGTGTTTGTTATTTTTTTACGCAATAACTACTGAGCAGATTTGGATGAAATTATGCACAGACATAAATCTCAGCAGAAAACTTTTCATACCACAAAAATTAATATTTCCCTTGCGATGTAATACGACGACAAGCGGGTACAACAAAGGGACACAGCTATTCACAATAAGATAATAAAGAATTACGTATAATTTCTAATAAGAACAACGTAGAAAGATCACAATGTCAAATGTCGGATTATTTCTGTATTATATAAATTGCTGCGTAGGTACCTAGGAGTATTGTGTGTACATGTACAGATTATATTAATTTTGATTGCATTTTTCTGTCATACACTTAGCATTCATTGACGACATTCTTATCATTAAAGATAACAACAAACAATTGTTCATTAAAAACTATTATATTCCATATCTACAATTTATGGTATGTATTCCTTGTTTATGGCATGTGTTTATGTTAAAGTTCTTAGTTTTGCGAAATTTCGATTCTGTTAGTTCTTTGATGTCTTCCTTCTTACATTATACTAGCGGATCAGGTACCACCTCATTATCATCATCATCATCATCAGCCTATTGCAGTGTTGTTGAACATGCGCCTCTCCTAGGTACCACCTACCGGAACCAATATTATTTTCAAAGTAAACTGAAACTCTTTGAAATCACACTAAATTTGTTATGTTCACTTTAAATTTCAACTGAATCACGCACAGAATAAAAAAAAATACATCTTCAAACAACTGAAACTGTTACAATTCAACAACTCAGTGACATGTCTACGACACTTACATAAATAAATAAATACTAGTGGCCGCCCAGTGGTCGAAATTCGACCATAAAATTATATTTAATTATAATTATAAGTTGTTGAATATAAATTATTAAAATATTACTGAATATGACCTGAAAAAATAAAACGTCAGTTTTATTTCGCAAATCAGCTGATGGGCTGCTACCTTAGATCATTACTAAACTACTTTCCACTGGACTAAAATTAAAAAAAAAAAAATATTTACAGTTGTCATATGTCATTCCAATACCATTTAATAAAAAAAAATTGTCATATGTCATTGTCAATTGTCAAAAATTGTCAATGATAAAAACAAATATTTAAAATTGTACATACTTTATTTCTATTTTGCAATTAAGAAATCTGAATAATTTTTGGCACACAATCACGAGACGAGACCTTTAATTTGACACCTTAACCATAATTTTACGTTGTGTGGTTCGGCCAAAAAGTCCAGGACAAAAATCGGCTTCCGCTATTAATATATAAGATTTGTCTTGCTTCCTTCAAATCTATACCTTTACCTGCAAAAGGCAAACCTGACTGACTGACTTAAACATTCTCTTCCTAGAAACGTTCAGGCTCAGGCTCAGGCGTTCCTCTCATGATGTGAGCAATATAGAAAGGATTTTTAGAAATTCAACCCTAAGAGAGTGATAGATGAAGTCTATTAAAAGCGAAAGCCAGAGCACATCTAGTACAATATTGTATAATCCCATTGAAGATATTAATAAAATAAATAGATGCAAAGAAAACAAAGACTTATCACGAGCCGCATATAGAGCAAACCCACACACACCAGCTCCGCCCACGCGCCGATATCTGCCGCTATCAGTACTCCCGATAGTACATACCTGCACTTCTGAACGCATGTATAATTTAACATACATGAATGAACGCTGTCGGTCCAATATACACTTAACACTTCAACGCTTTAATATATTATGACTTTGTTTATACCTAATGGCTTCCTAGCGTTGGAGGAAATTTATTTTGGCAGCTTCGATGTTATGTTGTTCGACTTGTGAACATGAACTACACACTCTCTCTCTCTCTCTCTCCGGTGGATTGGACTGGTGTTTATTGGACTTTGCTCTTTATCCGATTTGAGATGCGGAAAAAGTGTGAGATATACAATTATGTGAAACAGTGAGCGTATCTCCAACGCTTTACCGCTCGTCTCTTGCGCACCTTTGACTTTGGAATCATGTTATTTTTTTTATGTTATATGTATAAACGAGCAGTCGGCCATTTTCATGACTACCAACGCCCACAAATCCGCACAGAGACTATATCATGCTCTGCCCTCCTTTCTCCTCCCACCTCCATGGGCCACCGGCTACTTAAACACCGCACGAAACGCAACAGCACAGCTGTGACTTTACGCCAATCTTGTGTAAGCGAGAGGTACCTCCCCGGTCGTGCCGGCCCAATTCGACTGCATGCAAGCATGCAGTGTGGCACTACCTCTTCGTTTAAAGAGTAAACTCTAGTGGCGTGTAGTGGCTGACACAAACGTTTTCTAATTTGTTTTCTTTTAGCAAATACGATGTGTAATAGCGTCAAGAATATAGAATAGGATAAAATATGACCAATTTAAGAATTTGCAACGTTAATCTCAGTGCCTTAATAAAAAAAATAAAGGTAATTCTATTTTTAAAAACGCTTAAATTTCCCACTATGTAATCACGGCCTCGAGCGAAATATATTTAAATTCTTGTTAAACGTAACAAAATACCTGCGTAATAACACATATTCTTCATGTATTTTCTCAACAAAGAACAGTGGTATTTTGAATCACTTTAATTGGATACAAAGTTTGAAAAAAGTAAAACAAAAGAGGAGACGATCGTGTTACGGGTCGCGCAAGTTCATGTTGAAAAGAATAATATTCTCACGGCTCAAACAACGGTATCTTATTGCAATATGTCAACATTGAAAGTAATTTGACGGTGCCACAGTTCCATCATGGTCATCAGACGCCATTACCCTTTATTGGAATTGTAATTGAGGTCTCTACTGCCTCATATCTGCAACGACTTCACTATAAGTTAAGCAAAAAAATGCTAGGCTTTCTATCAGTTTAAAAATAACGTATAATCCATTTTTAAACCGCAATTTGATATTTATAAGTTCGGCAACGATTTGAAATTATAAATGATCTTGGTTCGTGATGTTGAAAGATGACAATTGTTCTTCTCCTTTATTTTCAGTATATAAAATAGTTATCATTTCAATTCTATCGTCACATAAAGGAATAATTTTATTTCTCATTTATTTACGTTTACAAAACATTAAATATATCGTGATAAGTCAAAATTATATTTTTTTGTGTGTGTACTCTTCGGATTGTAGAATGAGAGTATTATAATGAAAGGGAAATATAAAAACTTGATAGCTGTAAAAATTGAAAACGGAGTCCAACACCGAAGAAATATAAATATAAAATATAATAATCAGCAATATCTTGCCAAATACACGTGGACATTTTAGCGCAACAATATGAAAAAGTCTGTTTATAATATTAATATTAACACACAAACTACCTACTATGGTATAATATCATTGTAAACATGTACATTTTATTACAATAAAAACGAATAAGCATAGAATATAATTACTATCTATCCTTTAAACATAACTGAGTCATGGTCTGTTCAAACCACATACATAGATTTTTAGGTACTAATTTGTTTGATCATTATTGTTTTGCAACAATAATTATACCAAAAATTACGAATATAATTCAGGAAATTATTTTATATAAATTAAAGATCCCAAAATTTATATTTATAAAATATATTATGTCTATTGTCCATCATTCACTATCTCTATATTATATTATTCTACTTCTAAATTGTCTCTACTACTGACTGACACGTAAAGTGGTAGATCACACAGTGTAATCCATAAGATCATATTATAATAACAAAGTGTATGGATTTATATGAGCACACAACACAATCATACACGATTAAAATAATCCTACACGAATAATTGCTTATGCCAATTAAATCATAGACAATGATTCATCGTTTTCTATGAAACACACATTGACAATATTTAAAAAGATATTCCATTCTATTTTTGAATTTATCCTCATGGCGCGTTTCTGCGTATCCAGTAGTGAAAAACGAATTAGCATTTTAATTACATACATCACAAACATTGTTGTGATAAACAATGGATGTGCGTGGGTGTTTTGTTTATCAACTTTGCCCTTTATCAGTTAGCTGTTTGTGGTTTTGGTTTGTGTTTATAAATTTTATGTTTACAATTAAACATCACTCCTCTTGGTTCGGGGTAGTGGTTGCTTTTATTCATGTCATAGGTGAAAGGTTATAATAAATGTCTATAATAAAACCCGTAAATCTACATGTTTTTTTATATATAGCATAGGAGGCAAACGAGCAGTTGGGTCACCTGATGTAAAGTGATCACCAACGCCCACAAATATTAATTAATATTAAAACTCACCTCTCTTAATAAAGTATAATTTAAATTAGTTGTCTCATAACCCACAACCAATTATTGCTTTAAACTTTACGGCAAAATTTGGATAAAACATGAAGATAAATTGAAAAGTGTCAGTTTTATTACACAAATGTGGACAGGAAGGTAAATGACTGACTGAAATGAACTGACCACAAACATTCACCGCAGACTGATATATCTGTCATGCACACAACAACAACATATCTTGACGGCAGTTCACTAATCAGAATGCGTCCACTGCTGGACTTGAGACTCAGAGCGCCACAGATCACGGCCAGAAGCTGCTTGCATCCAGCGACTTCCGCGACCTGGTCATGATTCCATCGGCTGAGCCGTCACGGGGAAGCCATAGACAAGATTAATATAATGTAGGTATGTATTATCTGTATACATGACATAGTCCTCTATCAACGCACAACCCAAACCACTGGACGGATCGGGCTGAAATATGGCATGCAGGTAGATGTTATGACGTAGGCATCTGCTACGAGATTTTTAGAAATTTAACCCCCGCGGGGGTGAAATAGGGTGAAATGAAATTTATACGTATTTCTTAGAAATTAAACGCAGATAAAACCGCAGGGCACAGCTAGTTAAATATATTTCCTGCACGGGGCTAGGCTAACGTAGTGTGATAATATGTCCACAGATATTATTATTATTATATTCACGCATAATATTCATTATGATGTATAATTTGTATTTCACTTGAACTGTTTAATTTCACCCGTACAATTACTTAAAACAATCGATTGTCCGTTTTAAGTTGGATTCGGAACTGCAATAATTTTACAATGAAACACATGCGATTATAAAATATTACAGAACATAGCTAAAACAGCACATATAATCGAAACAACCTAAATATTTATTCATTTTCAGTACAGTCAGTCATTCTTATTGATTACACAATATACATTTATTTTTATCCTAGGTAGATAGTTATTTTCTGTTTATATAAATTAATTTGACTTTAATTATTAACATATACAACACTACATTTATGTATGTAATGTATATATTTCTATAATAAAAATCTTAATTATGTAAGTATATAAAATTTCTTAAATTTATAAAACATATTAAATATATTTCCGCTGTCTAGTACCCGTATCGCAAGTCCTTACGGTACTTATTATGGGGCTAGACTAACGTAGCATGTAGAAGTCCACATATATTATTATATTACTGGAATACTCACGAAGTATTTACCAGAATAAAACCTTGTACGTATCATTTGCAGCACTTTTAGAATAGGAATTGCAGATTAAGTAACAAGCTACATTCACGACAATCTAATCAATGGGCTTACGTCACAACTTTCGCGTATACCAGTTCCTTTGCGAAATACTTATGCAAGAATGCAATATGCAAAAGTGACCGATAGTTTGAAACTTTAATGCAAAACGAATACAGTCCTTATGCGTGAATATGTTTGGCAATATAATGTACTTTCTTTTATTTTTATACTTTGGCAATGTTGCGATACGATTCGATACTGCGTGATAAAGAGTGAGACAGATTAATGTTTATACTATATGAAGTAATAAAAGAATGCTTGCGATATTCAAACGTAATGTGTATTATAACGTAAAACTATATATTTATAGTATTGTAATGGAGAGCGATATGTATTTTTGTATGATTGCAATGAACTTGAAAAACCACTGCATCGTTTTTAAACATTCTTTCACCATTTGAACTTTGATTATCTCTGAGATACGTAGGCACATTTCAAATTAAGTAATTAGGCGCGCTATATAAGAAAGATAATATTATATTAGTGAGTTTCGGAGTGAGTACATACGTTTTTACTAGACCTGAAATGATTTTAGTTTCCCAACAGATTTTGGAGCTCGTTTCTATCAAGGATCTGATATTCCTAAAGGCTTTCCTGGTCAGGACTAGAACTGCCAAAACTATACCTTAATAGCCACACAGATTACCTAGGCATCGGCATTTAATTGATAAAGTAATATTCATGTAGACAACTTCGATATCAAGGTGAAATATTGTCTGTTCACAACATCAGATTCCTTTTATTAACATCGGCGAATTTACGCTTTTATTTTTCTATTGTTGGAGTATTGAATCCGCTTAGGATTTCTTGGCTACAATAAAGTCATACCCGGATGTAGTTACTTTTTTTTTGCTTGTTACTTTCCAGACAATATACTGCAGAATGTTCAATAATAAATTATTAATAATTAAAAACCATACCGTAAAGATATACAACCTAATATCTTCTCGGTAGGTACAGCCCCGTGCGCTGATTGTAAATTGTAAGCAATAAAAGTAACTCAAGTTGACTTTTCACAAACTATTCGTATGGTAATTCAATACGGCTTAAGGTGTGTTAAACCGTACAGGTTATAGGATTATATGCGGATACTGGTTTTTATTGGTTTCTCAGTGTAAATTTAATATACATACATCTGAGATTGGTGATATTTTAGATTAACCTCAAATATATGCTTTAAGTTCCGTAAATATTTAATAGTCATTATTAGATATCTATTTTGACCTTTGACGCTCTATGGGGGAGGCCTATGCCCAGTAGTTGACGCACTCTGGCGGATAATAATGATGATTAAAGTTCCATACCAGTTCTTACTGGTACGGATTATATTTTGTAAAAATAACTATATTACCTATATACTACTAACTAGTTTTTACTAGATCAATATATGGATTATACTCGTTCCAAAGACAACACAAAATAAATACATACATATAGATAGAGATAAGATGAATGTTTCTTTTATCCAAGGCTCTACCATTTTAGTCTACTTAATTTAGTTTGTTATTTCAATTTAATAATTTTATTAAAACCTTCTTGGATGTATCTCAAATATTTCGTATTACGTCCTTTTTTAACTATGGAATAAGGAAATTAAATAAATTACAATATTTTGAGTTATGGCTTCATTTGGCCGTTTGGCGGTGATCAAGTTGGCATTGTTAACGTTTTTCAGCTCCACTTATTGCTATCAAATATTACAATGTTTAATTAATTTGATTTTCGACCGATGCATCATCATTGCCACCCTTTATCATTTCATTAACGAACCTAAATGAAATGAAATTGGAATATGATGAAATAGCATTTAAAACTCGCACAATATCATCGTTTTGACAAAAAGTAAGTATACGTCGTACTGTACTCGGCAACGACGGTGGCGTCTCAATACCAAGCGATATTATAGACAGGGCGTCAGATTCCGTTGGATGTTGGAGCTGGGTGTTGAGCGTACACTTACAAAGTGATCGTTATTAGCTGTGTGGTAGTTAAAAGCATCGTTCACGGTGTGTTAGCGCGATGCGGCCGCGCGATAGGTGGCGACCTTGCCTCGTGCACGTGTATCTGACATCACACACGCACCGCTTTCAAGTTCAATGTTGCCTGTTAAATTTACCATCCTACCATCGACAACGAGCACCGACGAATATGGAATAATATTTGAAAATTTGAAAATCGAACACCAGCGACAATGTTGTGCGCGTAGACAGACAATACAATGTCTACGGTTGTGCGACAGTGTACTGACGTTGAATGGACGTAACCGTTGTCATAAATTGCACAGATTGCTAAATGTTTTTGAATAATTATTTACTAGCGTTCTAGAGATTGAACTACATTTTCGTGTATAATTTTGTAATAAGTAGGTTAGGTAGGTTAGATCATCAAATTTTCAACTACGTGTTTTGCAAATATTTGTAGTTTTGTATATAACTTTGCTGTAATTAAACATTTGAGAATTTTAATGTGAATTGTAGAGGTAGGTACATAAATAAATATAATAATTAAATGATAAAAGTTGCTGTTGAATAAATAAATATATTACGACGATTGGTAGAATAAATTTCATCAATATTAATACATATTGAGTTATTTCTTAATATGTATCAACTTATAAAAATCTGTGTAATGCAACTCTATTTCTGCATTGACGAGATTAATTTTCAAGATTCTAAAATCATATTCGCTAAAGGATTTTCTAGAAACTCATCTCCCTACGTACGTTTATATAAAGAAAACATTTGAGATAGACATATCCTAAAATAGATCCTTGCTCCGACATCCCCAGGCTCTGGCATTGACGTAAAATAGATATTAATAGACTATATCGTCGCAATAGAGGTAAGCGCTCTCTCATAATTCAAAGTATAGAAATTATATTATATCTATACTGTAAGAGGTAGCGCCAAGCTGCATGCATGCAGCCGAGTTGGGCCCGCACGATCGGGGAGGTAACTCTCGCTTACAAGATACCGGAGTAATGTTTCGTGTGGTGTATAAGTAGTCGAGGAGGGAGGTAAGGCAACGCATCTGAACAACCTCTATGCGAGTGTTTATGAGCATTTCATTTAAATTGCTAAATTTACATTAAAAATCCTAAATACGTCGGTACATCGGGCATGAAAATGGCACCGATTGCTCGTTTGCCATCTTAAAAAAACTCATTTTAAATCTCGTATATTGTATTGAACGAAGAAAGTAATCAAGTCATCTAACAGCAGGCATTATGTGAATGCTTTGCCATCGTATAGTTTCTTCCTACTGCGTTTATATTCTTCTTCTTTTCTTCTATTCTTATACCTACCGAATACACTGAAAATTTGATGATGTAATAACCGGTCAAGCCGTTTCGGAGATCACCGACAAATACCGTGATACGAGATACAAGTGAGAATTCCTCAATGTATTTCTAATCTAAATAAAATAATAACAATTTAGATAAATGTATTCGTCTCTTCTACTCTAATTCACACCAAGAGATACCCACCAGTGTAGTAATAGAGTAACACTTGAAGGTGATGACGAAAAGATCTGACGTAGAGCCAAAAGTTGAAAGTTATTTTGATATTAAAACACTAAATAGCTTATACACCTACCTCTTACTTATATTACCCCAAATATGAAAATATGAGACAGTAAGATCCGTCATAATATATGTAATCGATTCAATAAGAAAACGTCTAATTTAGACTTCATGTAATCATGTTACAATACAAAAATACACTTTCGTAGACATCTTAAGCATATTGTACACTATCTCTTACTTATACCCAAATATCAAAATTATGAAACCGCAGTATGATCCGTCATATATTGTAATGCAATCGATTCAATAAGAAAACTAATGTAGGCATGATGTAAACGTTACAATACAAAAATACACTTGCGTACAAAAATACACACACATCATAGCATACTATGTACAGTGTATAGTATGCTATGTATAGTATACACTACCTGTCACAGCTCACTTATATTACTCCAAATATCAAACCTGTTAAAACCGTCATATAAGATATTATAATGTTCAACAAGAAAACTAATGTGGACTTGACAATACAAAATACACTTGCGTGGGCATTATATGCCTACTATACACTACCTGTCACAGCTCACTTATATTACCCCAAATTTCAAAACTGTTAAAACCGTCATGTAAGATATTATAATGTTCAATAAGAAAACTAATGTGGACTTGATGTAATCGCGTTACAATACAAAATACGCATTATATGCCTACTATACACTACCTGTCACAGCTCACTTATATTACCCCAAATATCAAAACTGTTAAAACCGTCATATAAAATGTTATAATGTTCAATAAGAATACTAATGTGGACTTCATGTAATCGCGTTACAATACAAAAATACAGTAGCGTATGCATGATATGCCTACTATACACTACCTGTCACAGCTCACTTATATTACCCCAAATATCAAAACTGTAAAAACCGTCATGTAAGATATTATAATGTGCAATAAGAAAACTAATGTGGACTTGATGTAATCGCGTTACAATACAAAATACACTTGCGTAGGCATTATATGCCTACTATACACTACCTGTCACAGCTCACTTATATTACCTCAAATATCAAAACTGTTAAAACCGTCATATAAAATGTTATAATGTTCAATAAGAATACTAATGTGGACTTGATGTAATCGCGTTACAATACAAGAATACACTTGCGTAGGCATTATATGCCTACTATACACTACCTGTCACAGCTCACTTATATTACCCCAAATATCAAAACTGTTAAAACCGCAGGTATTATAAATTTTATTTACGAATTTTTAGATTTATTCCTATATGTATTCTGTAAGGTCTTACTTCTTGCCAAATTTCAGAATTCTAGCTCAACGGGAAGTACCCTAAAAATTTTCGAAAAAGTGCGTTTTCATACAAAATTTGTGCATAAATGGTTATAACTTTTTATTGCGGTAACTTAGAAGTGTGATTTTCTCAAGGCCTCAAGACGTAACTGACCTTCGTATTTGACAAAGATTTCAGCTTAATCCCTTCACGCGTTTTAGAGAAAAAGGTCTTGACAGACGTACAGACGGACAACAAAGCGATCCTATAAGGGTTCCGTTTTTTCTCTTTGAGATACGGAATCCTAAAAACCGGCCAAGTGCGAGTCAGACTCGCACACCGAGGGTTCCGTAGGAACGGAAGGTATGAGCAAAAGTAATAGACGTTGAGAAGATTACACTTTCTTGCGACAAACTTATATATGCGGGTGCTTGCATACATTTAGTATGAAACGAACTACATGCATAAGTTGGTAATG
>LUGF01051983.1:10958-22820 GCA_001625245.1 Calycopis cecrops | reverse complement strand
ATTTCGGAAATGCGTTACATCTTTACAAGCGTGAATGTTACCTAACATTCGAATGGGATGTTTAAAACATTTAAAACAAGAATATTCTACTTATTTCTTTAACAATATAGAATATATTTTTTTTTCGGCTGAGAGTTAATTTACGATGAGTGGTAGGCGTGTTCAACCGCAGACGTGAGGTCCCGGGTGAGAATCCTGGGGCGGACCAAGAATTATTATTGGGATTTTTCAATTTCTAATTTAACAGTCCGGAGTCAGGAAGTTGGCGGTGTTACACCCACATGCCTCGGAGAGCACATCAAGCCGTCGGTCCGCCTGATTTCTCACCGGTCGTGTCGGACTGCCGTCCCATCGGAATATGAGAATGAGGGTATAGAGAGTGCACCTGTGTCTGCTCGCACACTTGTGCAGATGGCTCCTCTATATAGACGGCCGCCGTAGCCGAAATCGGATAGGACGTCATTATTATTATTATTATTAATATACGATAGGTAACCAAATTTTATCCAACTTCAAATCCTTAAATTTGAAATTAGTATTGTGAAAATTAAGGGTTCATAAATCAATGATTTATTTCACAATTATGATCGCAACCTCATAAAAATCAATTGCTATAAATGTATCTATATTTTTATTAACATTCCAGTCACTCTTTAGTCTTTACACGATGTTCAGGGCACATAGAGTATATTAAGTATAGTAGAGTGTAAATGGCAGTGGCATTGAGATCAAGTAGTTACTATTACTACTACTAAAGCAGATACTTACTAAGATAGTGGTACCAATAAGTTTTTTATACTCTTTAGGGGTGTTTTTGTTTTTTTGTTATTGTAAGATTTAATACCATTAAAATATAGTAATATTGTTATGAAGAACAACATCAATGTATTTAATGATTTTTTCTTTTCGAAACCAAAAAATCTTGTTCCTTTTTCGTCTGGCTTAGTCTCGCATTGTTCCTAAGACATAACATTGATTGGAAAATATTCTAACGCTATTGTGTAAATGACACCTATTCCGCTATTCATACAGTTTAAGAAGTTCAATGAAACAATCCTTTAAATTCTTGGAATATAAACATCAATGAATAAAAAGTGCATCGATAGTTATACCATAAAGCAGAGACCTGCCTGCCTACAACAAAAACGTACACAAAAAAAATACATGACGTGACATTTTGCGCGTGTGAAGTGCGCAAGTCAATGAGTAACAACCAATAAAATGTTGCGATGTTGAACGTGATTCAAATATCTAATTGCTTGTATGTGTGTGTACACGGCTGTGCATGTGTGTACACGGTTATGTGTATGTGTGTCGACCATTCATTATAAGTTTTTTTCTCGGGCGGCGAACTCGCGGCCTTGCGCCTACGCCGTACCGCGGCGTTTAACGTCTGTCGTCAGACTTAGGCACAGATTTAGAATGGCTATATTTAAGTCAAGTATTTACGTATCGATAATGGATTTTTGACGAAATCACCAATCGATTTGGCCCGCTTACGACCGAATTACCAAAGATATTACAAAGATTTTACTCGCTTTGTGGTGCGTGTTTAAGAATGATCCGCAAAGATTTATAGTTGTTTCTCTTACGCTTTTCTTACTCTTATTTAAAAGGCTGCCAACGCGCCTGTAAAGCCTTGGGTTTTGCGGATATCCATGTGTGACGATAGTCATCTACTACCTGCTTTTTGCCCCCTATTCTATAAAAAAGAATCTAATATATATTATTTAAAATTGAAAAATGTTAAAATTTGCATAGATGATTTTAAAATGAAATTTAAACTTCTCCAACACTGAAGTGAATTGGCGCCTATGCTGTCTCGTTTAGGCAAGCATTGAGTGGGGAAAAGAGATATTTATTACACACCAGTAACGTAACACATGCTAATATTGATAACGTATAAATCATGTTGATAACGATAAAGAATTTCTGAGAGCACGAGCTAAACTTTATAATGTATGAATATATACTAAGCATATGAGCAGACGGTGGCCCTTGAGGCATGCCTTCTGCATAAAAAAATAGAGTGTGGATGTTAGTGGGTGTCACCAAATGATTCCAATTACTCGTTATTCTCTTAACTTAAAAAAATCTAGGTAAACACACCGCGTTTCTTGAAGATTGTTTGTTATATCTTTGTGTAAAGTATTCTTTATTTTCTTTGGTTTAATTGTAATATTTTTAAAATTCTCGTGTCACAATGTTAGTTACCATACTCCTCCAAAACGTCTAGACCGATTCTCATGGAATGTTGTGTGCGTATCGGGTAGGTCTCAGAATAGGTCAACGTCGATTTCTCATCTCGATATTTCCACGGGATCGAAACTTAAGCGCGTGAAACCGCGGAACGCAGCTAGTATTGTACGTATTTTCAGTTGTATTTGGGCGTCAGATTTGTAACTATGTCACTTATAACTTAGGTATTACGCATTCTTGATCTGTTGTCTGTTTCGTCTCTAAATAAAATTTAAAAAAATAAGTATTTTATTGGAGTATGTAATAAAAAAGTGTGTGCTTTAGACCACACAACTGAAGTAAAACTTAATTACTTATTTATTTTCATTACCGTATTTATAATGTCTTATGATATTTTTTAAATACAAAAAGTTTATCTTAAATCGAATTTAAATTTTGAATTTGAATGACAACTTCCATTGGCCTCGCCCGATGTGTGATTTTTGTATCGCTCTCGCCAGCTTAGAGTCAATTCACACCAAAAGCGCGGCGAAGCGCAGCGAAACGGAGTGCAGTTTATGTGTCCTATGAATTTCAATTTTATAATAATTACTATAATACTTATTATCGCATGAGAAACTCGAACAAGTCGCGCGGATTCCCGCGAAGTCGCTGGAATGCGCGAGAAGTCGCTCGAATGCTTCAGAAGTCGCGAGAATTCGATAATAAGTACTATTGTAATGAAAATAAAGTTGAAATTCATATGACACATAAACTGCGCTCCGCTTCGCTGCGTTTTTGGTGTGAATTGACCCTTACTCTCCAAGTCAAGCGCGCGTATAGAAGTTTTACTTCAACAACATCACGCTGATAAGTCAGTCACCGGCCAGTCTCGCGATTTATCAATCTATAATAGGAATTGTTTATGGCCGCGAAACGACGGCCGCAGATAAATTCACACAGACATGCTCCCAACTATTGCGGCTAATTCACTTGGATTTTTAA
Organism: Calycopis cecrops; assembly: GCA_001625245.1. NCBI lineage: Eukaryota > Metazoa > Arthropoda > Insecta > Lepidoptera > Lycaenidae > Calycopis > Calycopis cecrops. The sequence goes on along the minus strand of LUGF01051983.1, from coordinate 19,637 downwards.
AGGCTTAGTCACTCTGTGAGTCAGTCGAAGATCACGAGAAGTTTCCCTTGTCATATTGCAACACTATGGCCCACGGTGGGGGGAGGGGGGATCTATAGCCATCGATAGTCATGAAATTGACCCCGACTACTAGTTACAAAATGATATACTTTTAAAGGAGATTGCCCAAATTGTATGGGGTATGGTACCGGCTCGTACCAGTTACGAAATAATGGAAATAAAATATACAAGACATATTTTATTTACTTTTTTCTTTATTGGTATCAGACCAGACCCGCGCTCTATTTTGTTTTTTTTTTAATTAAAATCCAAGAATTCATCCTAATTACAGATTACTTAATGTCCACGGTAAGCAATACTATGACGTATGCACTTTGACGTTTTCTGTCAAACATTGCGAGGTCATTGGTCGATCGGCAGCTTACTGATGAGACATTAAAAAATGTGGACAAAAATTATACATCCTTGGAAGGTGTAGTTCTTATTGAAATTAAACAAACAATATAATATACTTTGAACTCGTATTTTTGATGATTATAATTATTTATGTATGTACCTTGCAGTGTGTGTGTGTGTATTTTAATACAAGACCAACCCTACAGACTACAGTAGATCGTCTCCTTCAGAACGTCATAGATAAAGAGCTAAATTATCCACACATGTATTTAATTCAACATAAAGATATTTTTTGCCACTATCGGGCACTACGGGTTTCTATCTAATCTTGGGATTAGTTGACCGCATATAGTTGTAACTGCTGATAAAACAAAAACATTCCACTCATGAATCCAGAATTAAACACCACCAATCCGTGTGCCATCCTTTTTGTATTGCTTAACTTAGTTGAATCATAAACGACATGTCAGACTTGCGAGCGCTTTCAACATCATTATCAGCTTAAGTTTTAATTTATTTAAATTTTATAATCCATGCTAGTGTGTTTATGTAGGTATTATGCTAATTAAATACAGGATGGAAAAAACGAACGGGACTAAGGGGGCATCTACCTTAAATATTTGAGATAGCTTACTTTAATCAGAGATAAAATTTTATACATTATAAATTAATAATTTAGTCTCTACATTTCAACTATTATGACTCCTAGCGACTAGAAGACGGAAATTATACATTTTTATTACAGTAGGTACAAGTAAACAAACAGTAGGTTTTTGTAAGAGGTAGTGCCACACTGCATGCTTGCATGCAGTCGAATTGGGCCGGCACGACCGGGGAGGTACCTCTCGCTTACACGAGACTGGCGTAAAGTGACAGCTGTGCTGTCGCGTTTCGTGCGGTGTGTAAGTAGCCGGTGGCCTATGGAGGTGGGAGGAGAAAGGAAGGCAGCGCATCTGTATAGCCTCTATGCAGATGTTTGTGGGCGTCGGTTGTCATGAAAATGGCTCCGGCTGCTCGTTTGCCCTCCTATTTCATAAAAAAAAAAAGCCCACGTCATTTTGTATTCGCCTTCATTTCTTTTAAATGAAAACAAATGTTATAATCAACTAAAACCAGTAGCTGTTTGATTATAACAGGTACAATTATCTATAAATATAATCGTATTAGTTCATATTTATAATTAAGTTTTTGCGTTTGCCCTCCAACTCTCCTTTGTTTTTACCGCCCTGTTTACGTAACAATGTTTAGTTAATTGTACAGAATTCGCTATTGAACTCTATAAAGTTGTTTATATTTAAATGTTCGTTGCGAAGCCAAAGATTTAAATCTGCATCACAACTTAATTCTATTTACAACTGTATAATTGTCTATGCTCTACGTAATACGTAAATACCAACTTGTAGCCATTTTAAATTGTATTTAACTGTGGATATCATTCCATTTTGAAATAACTAAAATGTAGGTATTTTATTGTTTTAATTCATCTAATACTTGTAAATAGTATATACCTATAAAGTTATATTCATTTATTTATATAACATCAATGCTATTTTTCCTTATATTATATAATCTATGCTAATATTATAAAGAGGAAAGATTTGATTGTGTGTGTATGTGTGTGTGTGTTTGTATGTATGAATAGGCTCCGACAGTACTTGGCCGATTTCGAAAATTCTTTCACCATTTGAATGCTACATTGTCACAGATTAACATAGGCAATTTTTTACCACGGGAAAATGCTTGATTCCCGTGGTAAAACGGACATACTTCTAAACAGCTGAACCGATTGGGTTAACATTTTATATGGGTAATTCGATGGTTTCCTGGATGCTACAAAAGCAATTGGATCCGGTAGGTAGCGCTGCTGTCGGTATGTCAACTACTAAACGGGTAGAAATTGGGTTCAAATTTTGTATGCGTATTTTCATTGTCACAGACACGAATGTATTTATATATATAAATGAATGTTTGTCTGTATATCCTTTCTAGAACCGTAATGCATATACATTTGAGTGAGAATATACATTTGAGAATGTGATGATCTATAGTAAAGTTTTTCTGAATGCGCCCACGAAGGTTTCTAAGTTGGTACGACCAATTTTCGACAGATGGCACTACTGTCAATTAATTTTATATATTGCTATGATAGTTCATGCTGACGTATCTGTTGGTGGCGTAGCAACGCGCGCACGGTACAGTTAGTTATGTATATATTGAAGCATTGGCTAACACAAATGGCTAGATAAAATAAAGAAACAAAAAGGCTTGTAATAAAATCGATGGATGTAGCAAGAATAGATACTTTTTTGTATAAGGCAAGGTCACTGAGGCTATCTACAGAAGTCTAGAAAGTCTATTCTTGAGTAATAATTCGACAGCCACGAAAATGACTATTAGTCATTGCGATATTACATTTTGTGTAAATAATAATCTTAATCTGAACATTTCTATATATACCTATCATTGTATGAACCCACTTACCAAATTGTCTGCATTATTTTTACAACTTAAGCTGGAGAATGTGTAAGAAGATTCTGAACGCCATACTTAAAAAAAACTTTGCTACAATTCTGTATATCTTACACTTACGTTAAAAAAATCAAAGTAGTTACGTATTGTCTTAACTTAGCCGGCTTTTCGCTTAAAGTCATTGTTATTTGTGTACAAATCCTTTCATATCCCTCAGAAGTCAAAACAAATACGCACACAATTAAAGAAATGCCTTTTTTCACTTCTTCCTTCTTAGAAATTCTTACAGTCAAAGCTTTTTCGTAAACTTTTAAACGAGAAATATTAAAAAAAATTGTATTTATAAATATAACTCTTCGTAAAACCTAGCGTTTCATATCTGTGTATAAATATTACGTAATAGGTTACCACTGTAAATCCACATTTGAAGACAATAGCTGAGAATGACTTTTTTTCATTCTTTTGTCAATCAATTGAATTTAATACACTTTTTATAGCTTATTGATAAAAACAAGTTACAGTTATCTTGTTTTATGAGAATTGTATTCTACTTGCATACGCCCGCGGCTTCGCCCGCGTAGAGTTCGAACCTCAAAAATGTACTTATTATACATATAAACGACCCTCTTGAATCACTCCATCTATTAAAAATAACCCATCAAAATCTGGCACGTTATTTTAAAGATCTAAGTATATAGATACACAGACAGCGGAAAGCTACTTTGTTTTATTCTATGTAGTGATTCTCTCTTGTTCTTGTTGTCTATGGATGGATTACATGTTGCAATCAAAAATGTGGTCGACATCTTGGCCGTTCTTAATGAATTAATTCTAATTTAATGTAATGACGTCAATGATTCAGTTCAGATAAGACAAATAGTAAATATGCTTCATCACAATCGTGACGAGCTTGGGTGCAAGGAAGCCGAACGAGCGAGAGAGAGGACAAATCCTTCCTCAAAAACTTATTCATTTATATTTATGCGAAATTGGCTTCCGTATTAAACACATTCTGTATCGCTGTAGAGACTACAGAATGTACCGAGAAACTGCAATTTACATTCGATCTGTCACTAAATATAGCACGTTTTTAGTGCGCCTGTATATTTTTAAAGTAATTTAGTCGGGAACGTTGCCACATCGTGGCATCCTTCCCTAAAGGGAACGTTGCCACATTGTGGCATCCTTCCCTAAAGTGGGTGCTAACTGAACGTTGTTTGTGCAGGTGCATCGTCTTTGTTCTTCATATTATCGCTACGGCAGACGCCATCCACTCGCGAGCTCTTTGTAACTTTTTCCACATCCTCACGCATTTCAACTTTGTTTATTTAAAACATTATGCAACGCGAAGGCGGGAAAATATACACTAACAGTAAATTTCACAGTTAAATTTGTTTACGTTTTCTCACGTTAAAGATTTGCAAACACATACAATAAAGAAAGCACTTCAAAATGGCCGACAAAGGTCAGATGTTTATTTAGGAAAAAGTTTTACATCCTTCTACATGAAGTAAAACTTCATACACGAAACATAACCGGCTATGAGAGAGAGATAGAAAGAAAATGTGCTGCTCTTTCTTGCTCCTACAGTAATATAAGAAACGTAACTCTCTCTTTCTGTCTTCACTAACTTAGATATCTGCTCTCAATTTCCGTTCGCCTCGCCCGATCACGCTTTTCGTAACGCCCTCATCATGCATTCATCAGCTTACTCCGTCAAGCGCGCATAAAGGAGTTGTACTTCAAAAACCTAGGTATTATATTGCAACGCTATTTCACTAAAATCATAACAACAGGACATCAAGACATTTGGAAGCGTAAATTTGCCAACCCTGTACGCCTCTGTTATGGCTAAAGCGGCTTGTGAACATTTCTTTGTCATGTATTACGTGTTCCATTGACGCGTTTGGCTGATAATTACAAAACGAACTAAGTTTGAACAAAGATATTGGGCGCAGTTCAGCTATCGCAATACAATAATGTTATTTACCAAATAGTCAACTACGGATTCTCCATCTCAAATTCGCCAATCAAAGATCACCATAATATAGGTAGAACGCTACGTTGAGATACGAGTGAACTGTGTCTGTGCTGGTTTGAACTGTGTCTGCGCTAGTGTGAACTGTGTCTGTGCTGGTATGAACTGTGTACAGACACAGACACCTTCTTGCAGTTCACTAACAATAAAACCGCATACACCAAACGAATTACAATATATAATGCACGTATTAAAGTCTATTTTTAATGCTGACGCCGCCGACCGCCCCACATTCTTATCTCGTCGTCAAACAGCCGGGTACCTCGCAGATGGTGTGAGGACAAGACGTCGTTATGAGCTATTATTGAATCCCGCTCGGAGATAAACAATCATATGGGATAAATTAGCCAAGAATAACGTATTCATGTTTTAACAATCATAGATGGGATAAATTATGTTGTTACATACTTATTATTACATGTATGCAGCCGGGGCACCACTCGCATAGATAATAGCCTGTAGATAATAGACTGTACATTCAGCCCGTGGGGGCATACCGAGAGACCGAGAGAGGAGTGTCGAAAAGGGGCCCTTTAATGGCTACAAAGTGATCCTAAAACCTTTAAGCTTTATGGGGCCTGTGGATGCAGCACACCTTAGCCACCATCTGGATCTGACGTTGTACTTATGTTACACATTTAATCCGTGCCTCGGAGAGCACGTTAAGCCGTCGGTCCTGCGCCTGATTTCTCACCGGTCGTGTCGGATTGCCGTCCCATCGGAATATGAGAGTGAGGGAATAGAGAGTGCACTTGTGTCTGCGCGCACACTTATGCACTATAATATGTCCTGCGCATCTGGCTCGTCTCTATAGAGACGGCCGCCGTAGCCGAAATCGGCTAGGAGGATATTATTATTACACATTTTATATTGTATGTATTCAGCCGGGTATGTTGTATGTAACCAGTCGCTCAGTAGATTCCGGACCGCACGTAGGTAATACAGAAGTGTCGCAACGCTGTCCCATTTCATCCAGTTTATTAGAATCGGTACGGTCAAACGTTTGCCATAAGTTACTTTTTGATTTTGGTTATGTTGAAGTAAGCCCGCCGAATTCGTCGTACACGATATGTAGTAGATGAGATTGCGAAGAAGGCGTATGAATCAAATTATGAACGAATGTATGTGTCTTTGAAAGCAGTGTTTTATAACTTTACATGAGTCTCTCTCATCGTGTTTATATTGTCCCTAAAGGTGATCGAAATGTCGAGAAAGTTTTTATAGTTGTGCGTATTTACAAATTTGTTATAACTTAAAGCACGATTGTTTCAAAAAAGAATACGTTTCTTATGGAGAAATAACTTACTTGATAACAAAAGTATAGTTCCTTTCATGTTTCTATTTTTAATACAGTTGCCAATAGTTATTTTTAAACAATTATGTAATAGGATGTTTTAACTCCAAACAGGAAAATATCAGACAAGGAAAACTGTGACATTTCAAGAACTTAGATCACATAATTGTCTGCCTACTCATACTGTGATAAAAAATATCCGTCATTGAATAACGGCATGCGAACAGCAAGACTCATGCAATATGTATCTGCAGTGACAACAATATTTTGAATAGAAGAGAGACTCTTTTACAAACGACCATGGAATCAACTGATGCGAAGTGACTGTTGGCCGTAGACACGCGTGAAGCATGTGCATTATAGTACCCTGGTTAATCATTTCCTCTCATCAGTCATCCATCCATTCGGAAACTTAAGTATACTACACGAATCGCGACAACCTAACACTGATGCTGGTATAAAAGAAAATTGCATCCCGGACTGCGCCGATCCTTTCAATCTCCTGCCATTGGGGTTGTCCCATTCAAAGTCAGCTTATTTGTAACCAGCTCTTAGGGTTGTTTCAATTCAAAGTTAACTCATTTCTGTTCTCATTTCCAGCACACCCAATGATCTCAGCGCGGCTCCCCAGCGAGGCGCTGGTGCAGCTGGGACAGCTGCAGCTCAGCCACCTGCACCCTCCACCGGCCATGACGCCCGAGTTCCTGGCGCCCCCGCCGCGCCCCTACCCCCGCTACCCGCCGCGCCGGCGCGACATGCCCGCGCCCGCCTACTCGCCGGTCCCCGGCGCGTACGCCCACTTCCTCCAGCCCAACTTCCCGTACCTGTACCAGCGGCCGCGGGCGAGCTTCCCCCTGCGGCCGCGGCTCACGTCGGGCTTCGTGCCGCCCGCGCCGGCGCCGCACTCGCCGAGCACGCCGCCGCTGCCCGTGTCGCAAGTTGCGCAGACGCCGCAGCCGCCGAGAGAGGTAAGTTCGTTCATCACAAGATGTTCTATGAGATGTCTGTAGACTGCCTGGACTTCAAATCTCGAATCATAATATACAAGCAGGATGATGCACACGACTAATTACGATGAACGTGCGAGAAGAGAAATCTTTTTCTCTTTAAAACTAGCCACTACTTGGGCTCTACAAAAGTAGTTATTTTTTTACAAACTCCGTGTAAATAAACATGGTTCTTTGATATTGGTAAGGCTCTACAACTTCGAACCATTGACCAATTATATACGACATATACAATTGGTCAATGGTTCCAAAGTCGTCGAGTCAATGGCCATCTAATTAAAATTTCTAATATCGAGACCCTGTCTGTCTGTCTGTTAGTTTGCCTTAGAGAAAAGGTAGCATAATGTTAATTCTCACCGTATATACATATACATACAGGAAGTAACAAGTAAGTCAAGTCAGGACCTATTTTAGTACAGGTCTAACTCTATGGTACTCAATTGAATCTTGTAACGTTCCAGGAGCCGCCCCTGTCCCCGGAGCGCGGCGCGCCCGCCCCCTACTTCTGCCGCGGCGCCCTCATCCGGCTGGAGGACGGGACCCTGCGGCGGGTGGAGGAGATGCGGACCGAGGACTTCACCATGAGCGCCGAGCACAGCGACCTCGCGCTGACACAGTGCACGCTGCTCAGGCTGGACGAGCGCGGGGATAAGATCGCGCTCGTCTTCGCTTATGATAGGAATCGCTCGCAGGTATGTGATCAAGGCTATATTTTCATAAGTGCTAAGAGCAGTGGGTAGGGCAAGACTGGTCCAGCTATATTTACCAGGAGTCCAGCTATAGTGACAGTGGAGAGGGAAATTTAAACATCTTATGGGGTTTTGAAGAACCAGACCGAACATCATAAGTGGCGTAAATTGCACCGACAAAAGCGTCGTTATTTTTTTATGGTAGAGGAGGGCAAACGAGCAGTCGGAGCCATTTTTATGACTACCGGCGCCCACAAACATTCGCATAAAGGCTATACAGGTGCGCTGCCCTCCTTTCCCATCCCATCTCCATGGGCCACCGGCTACTTACACACCGCACGAAACGCGATAGCACAGCTGTCACTTTACACCGGTCTCGTGTAAGCGAGAGATACCTCCCCGGTTGTGCCCAATTCGACTGCATGCAAGCATGCAGTGTGGCACTACCTCTTACTAATTCTTAATTTATAAGTATTTGGTAAATTAATAAGAAAACTCGCGTTAATTATAATTGAGAATTATTTGAACCATCAGATATCTGCTACTTTCAAATCATTATTTTCACCACTCGAGTGTTTAAATAAATAAATAAATAAATAAATAAATAGAAATTTATTTGTGAAAAAATACACTGCGCCCATAGATATCAGATTTCTTTATATCTCTATGACTGCGCCTAATGAGAACGTTTACATATTACACAGTATGAAATATTGCATAGGTTTGTAATTTAAAATCACAAATTTAAAAAAGGAAAAAAAATACAAAGAATAAAAACTAGTCAAC
>LUGF01051983.1:0-10414 GCA_001625245.1 Calycopis cecrops | reverse complement strand
ATATCAAGAAAGTAGTACAGTGTATCTTTCCCATTTCAGGTGGAGCTAGAGTCGACAGCCGAGCATCCTTTCTTCGTGTACGGACGAGGTTGGGCGTCCTACAAGCCCGAACGCACGCTCGCTCGGTACGGCCTCCACGTGCCCAGGCTGCAAGTGGGTGACGTGTGCGTGACTCTAGTGGCGCGGAAACACACCACGCCGACGTCCATGACCGCTACCATCAGTGCGGTGCCGCCCCAGACGCAACCAGAGAACCTCAGCGTCAAAGAGGACGCTAGGAAACGACGCTGGTCCGTCACCGACATCAACGACGAAGGCCCGCCATTTAAAAAACGTTGAGTGATAATGTTCGCCCTCGCAACACAGAACTTGGTGAATCGAGACTGAAAGTCTTGACAGTTGTTCAACTGACAGTTTGAGGTTATCTCATATAGCGTGAGTTTAGCGTAGATAATGGCCCCAGTGAGCTGACTTGTCTATGGTACGTTTTCTTTTCTTCAGCGGTCGCCAACCGAGTTGTAGATTCGCTTTAAATCTATTTGAAAACTAGGTGCTTTTTTCTGTCGGGTGCTTTTCTATACGAGTTTGTGTATAATATTGTAAATATTTGTTAAGTCTTTCACAGCGTGGTGAGTCAAACTTATTCTACGACTTTAGTATTGTCACTAGATATCGCGTTAGTTTTATTGGAATAATCTTTACTTTGATGGGAACTTATATATTCCTAATGTGAAATACATGAAGCAGAATGTGAATGGTGCATGCGTGCAATTTATTTTATTATTGAAAAAAATAATTTAAATTTAGAACATACCTATTTAAACGACGTTTACTAAATGTAAGTAGGTACTTCCTAGAAATGTAGAGTAAAATCAATTGCATGACATTAATCATAAGGGATTATTTGCCATCATTATTTTGTTTGTTTTTTTATTGTTTATGGCCATTCAGATAGGAATTGATGTAGAATAGAATTGATATTTTTTGAAAATATGGCATAAAGAATTTCACAGACACTCAAATATTTTTAAATACCTAAAGTCGTACAATACTTGACTTAAAACATTCAATATATAAAAAAAAGCTCTCGACATGCTCAATAGGTGCTAGTAATTTTGCTTATATGAACAGGATACAAAAATGTATGATTTTCTTGTAAAACTCAAAAACATATGACATTTAACTGAATTAGTTCCAAGGGGTGAAATTCACGTGAGCACAAAATGCGTATCAGATCTTAATATAGATTAAACATTGTGATAACAAATGAGATTCAGATCATTCGTTGCGACGTAAAGAGGTACAATGAAGGTTAGGTAGTTTAAACATTTGCTTAATTTTTGACTGATTTCTGATAATTATTGTTTTTTTTTATTTTTTCGCAGTCATTTTCGTTTTCTGCCCTATATGGTTGTGACTGCACACATATCCTATTTTGTCCGATCGCGCTGTACGTGTGTTACACAGTTATCGACGCCGCTGTAGGGTCTTTGCAAAATATCTTCTGACAAATAATCCAGTCGTTTTATTATCTATATTTACACCTATACATATAGTGACATGTCAAATGTTCATGACTTTTAGACGCCATCTTTATTGGTTTTGACGTCCATGTGTGATACACATAATTTTTCTATGAGAAAATGTATACATAATAAACACACAGTCTGTGATATTTTGTAGTTATTGGTCAATGTAGGTATGAAGTATTGCTTGGAAAATTAAAAAGAAAAAATATATGTATTAGAATAAGTGCGTTATTAATTAGAATCTGTATAGTTAATGTATATTCAAAAACAAAGAATTTTACGCATATAAAGAAATAAAACTAAAGAAGTAGAATCTGTGATTAATGTTATATCGCTGTTTAATATATTGACAAGCGCATGGCCATATCATTAACAATTTGTTTGTTTATATTAAGTAATTGTAGAAACGTATTAACTATCATCCTGGAAAGCATTTTTGGCATAAAATATCCAAATCATTAAGTTAATGATAGATTCGGCTGACACTGTATCTTTATTGAAGCAAATTATGATAAATCGATGTGGTTACAAATTTTAGTCTTGATATATATTTCTATACTTAATAAAAAAATTCTTCTGATTCCAATGATTGCTTACAGCAAAAATATACTTTCAAATTGCACGAAAAAGATCTTACGTTGGATAAAAGATATATCGCCTGCATGTGTAGAGTGTAGTACGTTAAGATAAGAATAAGTTTATTATGTCTGACAGATTAATCTAATGTACTAAAATAACACATTCATAAAAACCCATAGTACGTTTGCAATCTAATAAAAAAAATGTGTTTTCAGCCGTTCAGGCACTGTTACTGTGTTTACGGTAATATTTCTCAGTTAAAACAGAATTTAAAGTGCCAACATCTCAAATCTAGTTATTGTCCAATCTACCTATCACGTGGCCATTGTTTGTCTATGGTTCCGACGTTCCTTTTCGCGGGAATAAGTGTCACTCGAATCACACTTGCACTTTACATGTTAAAACGAATGGTTAGACTTTGAAAACGTTAGTATCATTGTACCATGAATAATTGTTACGTGCTTTTAATTATATGTTAAAAACTATGTTGTAATATAATATGTAATTGTAGTTTTATTGTCTTATATTATTATTTGTAATTATAATGAAAGATCTCATTTTATTAATCGGTATTTTCTAACAAGGCGCTTTCATTAGATCATGACTATGCCTACCTCACAAACTTTTAGACTTGTCTCAGTCGGCGCCGCAAGATGGCGCCACGAGCTGGTCGCAAACAAGTCTAAGCAAGATCTCAATTTGATGAAAAAAAACTTTTTAAAAGACTGGGACGCTTTACTGAATGTTGTGGGATAGTAGTTTCTTCAAAGATATTACTTAAATTATGGAATAAGAGCATTTATTATGAAAGGGCGCGTAGAGCTCCGACTTTATTAGGAGGGACAATCGTTTAGTACAAAATTCATCAAAAAGTATTACTTATTTCTCAATATCCAAATTCGAAAGGGTATTAATTTATTTTTCAACTAAAAGGTGCTATGTTATTGAGGGATTTATTCGTGCACAATCAGAAACTGTTTCGGTTTCGAACGATTTTGTTATTTAGTAATTATTGGCCATATCCAGGTTCTTCCGCGCCTTTATTGTTTATTTTTATGTCAATTATTTAAAAACCTTATTTTGTGTGTGATCCCCTAACCAACGTTCGTGTAGGCACTATTGTTAACTCATTCCTTACGTATGTTTTTTCACACATTGTATTAAACAGCAGTTTTCTTTATAAATTTTTATGTATTAATAATTTTCTGTCTTAAAATGGGAATATTCGTAATCTGGAGACTATTGGATAATATTTTCAAGATGGCAAGACGTGTAAGTTTCGTATGCTTGCGAGTCTCATCTCATTTTGTTTTCCAATACCGTCCCCTCGCCCTTCCACTAGATTTATTAATAATCAACTTTTATACATTATATTATATGAGTTACAGGTTATATTTATTCTTAAGAAATTAATACAAATATTTAAATTAGGTTTCTTTCCACAACTACATATTTTATCTTGTCTTCCAATTATTAATTATTCAATCATATCCATTAAAATAATTTACAACACAAAATAATAGCGGCTTATAATTTTATAGCAAATTAAATTTAACGTATTATATTTTATAACTGGAATTATAAATATAGATGAAAATTATGACTTGATCGTTCTGAATATTGGCACAATTGGCGAAGCGTCATTTGATTTGTCTATGGAATGGGCGAGCTGCGCCTCACTTCAGGACGGTCAAGTTATTTATTTATATATTTTTTCACATTACTAATACGTGGCTGTCTTTGCTGCAGATATACTATTATAATGTGGACACTGAGCAAGAAGAATTTCGTACAATGCCAAAGGTGAACTACAGGTGACATAAATGAGTTTGTAGTCTATGATTGGCATTTGTGACAAGAGACAATAACGCATATAGTACGGTCTTCTTCTTGTTCGTCGTTTCTCCCTACACTGCGTTGTGTTTTATGTTTTGCCAGTTGCAATTCATACATGTATCGGGTGTTAGATATCATTGGATGACTGTTAGTGTAACAGGTAAACAAGTTTAGTGTGCTATGTATTTACGTTGCCAATAAAAGGCCAGTAATGGTAAAAATCGACACAAATTATTGTGCCATCTTTAACTTCCTGATAACACTTTCTATAAGACACCGACCAAATTCGAGGTAGTGCCTCGTCCGATTTGAAATAACTTTATCAATATAAATGTAACGACAGACACTTTGCATCATATACATCTAAACAAATTCACAATTTCGACCAACTTTACTGAAGTGTGTTATGAGGTTAGAATGGGAGATGTGTCATTTAAATGTAGAATAATTACAAATTGTTATATAATTATATGACAAATATTATATATGTATATTTTATTGTATAGCGGAATGAATAATATTGCAGATTATGTAAATGGATACATGTTATTAATTGAGATATGTTAAAATAAGTTAACTGTTTGTAAAAAAGATGAAAATATGTATAATTGAATATTTGCTACTGGTTCGTTTCCTTTCAAAATACCCTCGACCTTAATGGCCTCTTTTTGCTCACCCTGAGGTCTAGCTATTGAACAAACCACAGATAGTGATACCACGGGTTCGAGTCCCGGGTCAGACAGAAAATGCAGGGGTTAATTTTATTAACAGTCTGGAGAAAAATTGCAATATTACGCTAGTGTGCCTCAGAAAGCACGTCAATGCGGCGGTCACGCGCCTGGTTTCCCTGCGGTCGTGTCAGATTGCCGTGCCTATAGGGGAATGGGGGAATGGACTGTGATCTTGTAGACAAGCACACGTCACTCTTGTGCACTGTATGTCCCAAGCAGATGATTATTCTCTAAAAAGACGTCCTCCGTAACTGAAATTCCGCAATATGATTTTTTTTTGTCTTTCAGTCGATTTGCCTCTTTCAATAAACGCAGTCACACACACAACAGAAATATGTGGACTTCGTAAATATAATCAATCTTATTTTTTGGCGATAAATTAATACAAGTAAAAGCATTAAAGGCTTGAAAGATAAAATAACAGGAGTTTTATAGGCTGACCTAAGGGGCTCCTTAGCGAATATAACTTTGATATATTACGTTTCATAATTGGAATTTTAATTAGTTTTAAAAAAAAGTCTATTTGGATCGATCTGAATATTGGCAGAATTGACGTACCGTCATTTGGTTTGTAATTGTGTCCCACTTCAGGACGGTTTAATTTAGTTAGTTCTTCACTTTTCTTTCCAATAGATATATATATAGATATAGATAGAAGCGAATGAAAATATTACTATTATTAAAGGCATGTAATATTCTATGCAGATGTCTTTAAGCGTCTTCAGTCATGAAAGTGGCTCCAGTAGCTCGTTTGCCCCTTATACTATTTAAAAAAAACTCCATTCAGAACGCCAAAATCATAAAACTGAACGAAACATATGATAACGTATTTATTTAGTAAGTAGAAATAGACAATCACAACGGGTAAACTACATTCAAATTATATAATAATATAAATTAGATATCAGACTTGAGGTCGAGCAGCACTTTCTCCCCGGGCTTGAATGCGGGCATGCCGAGGTACGGGCAGGTGGCACAGCGGAACGCGTCGCCAAGGTAGCACTGGAAAGAGAAGGCATTCAGTGAGACCTATTGCTGCTAAAAAAGGCAGGGGAGGTACCTCTCGATGAAGCACCGACTTGAAGCAACGATTTTGCTGTTTGTGCAGATTGCTGGAATCTAGATGTGCATTGTTATTGTAGCCCTATCAGTGGAAGTGTATGGTTATGTACTATGGACTCAATAAATAACGAGTCAGGTGAAGATTTTGAAGAAGATTTGATGCAAATTTTGGGTACATATTAAATTGGCAAAAACTCCGTTTGACATTTTGAAGAATAGGGATGGGGTCAAAGAATGCACCTAAAGTATATTCTGTAACAGTTCTCGAACAACTGACGCGTGGCGTTGGGTGTTGTCTAGAAACATACTGCGCGAACCGCGTCGGATGGCGTGTTTACCCCCACCAACGGCAACACACCGACCTGGCTAGTCTAGATCGGATGGCGTGTGCGTGCATGGTGTCACGTCGGATGTTCATAGTGTGATTCTGGTCATAAGAAAACGATACATTAGATTCGACTCAACACGCATCGTGTGTCATCGGATCGCGTCGCGTTTTTATAATGTGTTTCCGCCTTTAAGCTGTCAGTGTCAACAGTCATTTTTGTTACAGTTTTGGAATTCAGTGATGACTTTATAGAGAAACACATCTATCTACTCTATAATTTCGTAAAAAATAAATCGTATTTTTAAAGGCTTATTTCCTTAACGACAAAACATATTGTTATTGTAATTAGCCTAAGATTATTCTTAATTATTAAATTATGTAAAGAAAAGACTGTCCTTTATAAGAAATACTCTTACTAGTGATTATTAAATAATAAGCTAGTCTGATTCTTATTTTTTAAATTATTTAATATGTAAGGTACAAAGTTTTATTGTGAATATATTTTATTTGTTTTTTCCTAAGAATTTTTTTTTTTTTACTTAATCCTAATTGTTTGTAGAAATAAGTTTTATTGTAAGTACGTAAGTTTTATTGTGGTGATATTTTATTTGTTTTTTTCCTAAGAAAAAGATTTTTTTTATTTAATCCTAATTGATTGTAGAAATAATGATTAAAAGATCTCGCTAGAGTTTATTTCGATAGTTAAAGTCTAGAAACTAAAAAATAAACGTTGTTGATTAATATAGGATGTTGCATATTGCATAAAAAGCGTAGTTTTATTGTTAATCACACATATTTTGAAATTTTTCCATATTTCTCGATTTCCCGGGAATTCCCGGGAAATAGTGGTCGAGACTTCTCGTGATCCAGGAAATAAAAAAGGTCGAGAAATGAGAAACCATAGAACTTACGCTGCCACATGATGATTTGGGCGTCTGCTTGGTTTCTCCGTTCAGCTCCTCGGCCAGACCACAGGAGCAGTCGGCGCACGCCTTCCTCTTGCCAGTTGTAGCGCACACTGGAAGTATTAGTCTTTTATTAATATTTTATTAGTCTTTCATCTTCACCGTCATCATCAACCGGAGGATGTCCACTGCTAGATATAGAGACATACGCCTATCATTTAAAATTTAAAAAAAAAGAGATAAATTACCGAATGACAAAGAGAAAAACACAAGTACAAAGAGCATTGCACTCCTTCATCTCCTTAAGAAATGCAGAAGTTGATGGGAGTAGATAGTCACAAAGCAGCTCATTTGTTTTATGCTAAAAAAATAATGCTAAAAACATCTTAAAATTTTGAAATATGTAACGGACTTCATAAGATGGAGAGCAGACAACTGAAAGACTACACTCTACGAGCAGATGATGATGATGATAAAAATAAAATATTAAAATAAACTACATTTTTTTTATTATATAAATAACTACAGTTATATTTAAATCAAAAACTGTATCTATATAAATCTATATAAAAATATAAATAATCTACAATCATATTTATTTATTTCCATTCCTTTTTATTGTATTATTTTAATCTGATAAAAGCACCTACTTCCCTTGTAACAGTTTAGTATTACTGATTTAGTAATGAGACTTGATTATGACTCAACAATGACAATGACTTGTGAATTGGAACACAAAACCTCAACAGTTACCTCAAGCGTTCGGAACACAAAACCTCGACCTTGACTATCTCTACGCATCACAATGAAGCATTTCTTGATAAATTTAAAAACACTTGATAAGACAACAAAATTGTAGTAATATTTTTTTAATGGGCTGATAAGACTTCCTTTTGTATATATTTAAAATAAAAATTAAATTTAATTATTTTGAATAATTATTTTTTTTATTTTGAATGTTTTTTGGTACTTTTAAGTATATATTGCATATAAATTAAGGAACTATATTTTTTATCAATTTCTGAATTTTGCATTTAGTCAGTCATTCATGTGCAGACAAAATTTACTTTATCACAACTGTTTATGTTATTAAAAATTAAATAATATGAAACTAAAAAGAATACAAAAATATTTTAAAAATAAATGGTAGAATAAAATAAGTAATATAAATAAAAATCTGACCTCTTAGAGATTGCTGGTCGGGTTTCTTGAGATCGTCTTCATCGAGAAGCATATCAGAATCTATAATCTCATCGTCATTTGTTCCAGCCCAAGCTGCTTCCACGGTGTCATCTAATTTCCAAACTGATGGTTTATTGTTCAATTTTAGAGATGCTTTTGATCCTACCTGAAAATTAAATTTTAATTCTTAACAAATATATATTTGTACTAAATATTTCAATAGTAACTCTATCAATATGGGAAATAAGTTCTTACTGTCAATTTTGACTGAGACTGAAGGCTGCCCTGACATATTAATGAAAAGGCAACTCAGCATGCTAAAAATGGGCTGACAGAATAATTCTACCAAAATTGTGATAATATTGATGTTGTATTTGAATACAAATATGGGATAAGTTTGAATCTTTGCCCATTAACCTGTAACTGCAACTCTACTGTCTTTTCGCCCTTCCACTTACAAAACCTGCCATCTTAGATCAATTTGCATCATCCAAGCTGATTTGCTATACTTCATAGTATTGAGCCTCAATACCACAAGGTCATGATACACTCTGTACACCATCTCGTTCAACCTTTAATTATTAATAATCAACTTAATGTAAAATAGTCATATTGCATATCTTGATAGTACAAAATGATGAATGAAAATTAAATCAACCTATAGCCTTCTAAGTACTCATTATTATCTATTTTATGTTATTATTATGGACGGACTAGATACTATACACAATACATTGAATGTGACTTTTATACTATATTAGACAAATCCTACTTACTGACCTCAAATTTTGGTTTTTCAGCCACATAAACACCTTCTGAAGATCTCTTAATATTTAAAAATCCATTGAGCTTTAAAATACTAGTAATGTCAAGTTTATCTTTAACTAAAAGTTTACCACTGGGTTTTAGGATTTTGATTAGAGTTCCAAGTAAGGCATCGCTATGATGTACAGAGTAAGGTGGCAACCAGTTGGAAACCACAACATCAAAAGATGATAATGGTCTGGAATCTGGGGACATATAAAAAAATATAGTAAGCCTAAAGTTATTATTCAATTGTAGGTTGTTATAACAAGATTTTGTGCCATATTAAATTGAAGTTTTCTCATATAATAATATTGTTGTATCTGCTTAGATAAAGGAAGGCAAAAGTGACTTACTTGTTGTGATCATATTTGAGTTCTCCAGAACAACAGGTGCGTTTGTAATACTTTTGATTTCATTTACTAAATTAGTAAGATTTATTTGTTCTGATTCGTTCCAGATGATCAACACGTTGTTAGCGTTTTCTATGTGTTCCATTTTGCTATAATTTTATAAAATAATACTCCCAATAAATAATATCACTGAAGTTTTTTAATACAAAAAACTGTTTAGTTTGTCGTTTATGTCACTATAATTTTTGAAGTAACATTCCTGTTACGAGCAGTGGATATTAAAATTCACAATATTTTAAATATTCTGAATACCGAAAGTCGTAGCGTATTGATCAATTCTGTTTGTAGAATAATAATAAAATGCAGATGTCAGAACAAAAATTGCGATTCTTTTTTCTACGACTACAAGCTAGGGCTGTAGATATTCATCGATGCTAGAAAAACATCGATGTTAAGTCCACAAAAACTTCGATACATCGATTATATGAGAATAATATCGGAACATCGATGTTGTGAGAAAAATATTTCAACTTAACATGAACATTATAGCGCCAATTACCGTATTTTAATATGCTCTTCCTCTCTAAAAATGTACTAAATAATTAACAGAGATACGAAAAGCAGGACATGGGACATTTTATAATAATAGAGTGTGTACTGTAAATCAAAATTGTTTTAATAATAATTTCCATCTTTATATAAAAGAGGAATTGAATTGCATTTTTTTCTATCTTTAAGGATATGGAAATATACATTGATGAGAAAGTTATTAAAAAATTGTACTGATAAACAAGCTATTATAAAAGTGAAAGTTTAAACTACGAGAAACATCTTATATTGTAAATACATGCAAAATAAACGACTGCAGAGGAGGCGGAATGTGATCATGATCTTACCCTGTGCTGAAACATATAAAAAAAAAACCAAATGTCCAATGTCAAAATATGATAATTGTCAAATGACAATTGAATAAACATAAAACAAATGATTTTTAAAATTTTTATTCCTTTTACTATTTATTAATTGTGTTTAATTATTTAGGAAGTGGTTACACCAATTTTTAAGTAAAATGGTAAACGAGGCCTTTAAAGCTGGAATATGGGCA
>LUGF01051978.1:0-13896 GCA_001625245.1 Calycopis cecrops | reverse complement strand
TGCCACCTTGTCGTGGTAGGAGGCTTGCGTGTCTCTGTGATCCCCAAGGCTATGCCGGATAAGGCTATCCATACCGGACAGGCTTAGGAGAAGAGGCCAGCCCAAGAGTAGCTCAGATGCGAGGTGCTCCACCCGTCTCTCTGAATCAGCAGATGGCGGCGTTGATTAGGACGACTGGCGTGTCGTGCTTCTTTGGAGCATTGGGACCAGGGGTCAGGATGTGAACCTGACAGAAGTGCACGGTTCCAACGTTGCAGTAGGGACCGTTTAAAGGTAGCCGGACAGTCCCTAAGGAGGAGAAGTCCGGCTTTTTCACCGAGGTTAGCTTGTCGCTGGAGGGGTCCTATTACTTGTATATCCGGGGCCCCCAATGCAACAACCCGATTGCCGAGCCTGACACTGTTGAGTCATCCAGGCTCCTGGGAAGCGAACGTAAAGGTTCTCCTGCGCTACCAAAAAAAGACTCGAAGTGCGAGTCGGACTCGCACACGGCCGGTTTTTAATATGTATAACGTTTTAGTATGAAACGAACTACAAATATAAGTTGGTAATGATTTATAATAATAATAATAATAATAATAATAATAATAATAATATTTGTGGACTTTACACACCACGTAAGTCTAGCCCCGTGTTAAGTACCGTAAGGACTTGTGTTACGGGTACTAGACAACGGAAATATATTTAATATGTTTTATAAATTTAAGAAATGTTATATATTTAAGATTTTTATTATAGAAATACATACAATACATAGATAAACATCCGTGACCAAGGCGGGATTCGAACCCGCGACCCCTGGCGCTACATGCTCAGCTTAACCGAGCCCTGTACCACTGCGCCAGCCTGGTCGTCGATTTATCCAGTGATATAAATATAATTTAGTAGTTTTCAGATTTATTCCTATACGTGTGCTGTAAGTTCTTACTTCTTGCCAAATTTCCCAATTATAGGACAACAGAGAGTGCCTTATAGGTTTTAGAAAAGTGCGTTTTCATATAAAATTTGTGCAATAACTTTTTATTGCGTTAACTTAGAGGCATGATTTTAAAGCCTCACAACTTAATAGACCTAAACTTCAGATAAATTCCTTTACGCATTTTCGAGAAAAAGGTCTTGGCAGACACTGGCACAGACAGACAGACAACAAACTGATCCTATAATTTCATTTCCGTTTTTTTTTCTTTGAGGTACGAAAACAGAACAAGGAAGGGTTTTGCTGACCATGCCTACGCAAACATTAAAATACTATGAGTATATTTTAAATTTCCAAAGCAAAATTTAAATAAATATTGCTGAGGTAACGACCTGGAACCACCCGACCTCCGTGATATTAAAAAAAACACAAAGCAAATATCCATTTTAACGCTTCCATAATACTTGATACAGAAAACTTTTTTCAATGAAGTCACCCCACAAACAAAAGTATTCGGTACTGTTCCAAAATTATATAGGTTTATGAGATCAACCTCCACAATGTTTATTTCATTTATTCAAATCATGACATGCATTACTTGATAAACATTCAAATAATTACACGGACAAGAGAAAATAACTAACATTGGGGTTAAAACACAATGCTGTAACAATACAAAGGAAAATGTCCTTTCATATAACAGACGGGCTCACACTGCATTAACTTAACCGTTTCGCTGCGGCGAACATTTTCTAAAACTCTGAGCAGTGGCGGCGTACAAATACGTCGTGACACGGCAGCCGTGTCATACGCCATACGATTAGACTACACGGCTACCGTGTCACCCGCCATGTGTTTAAGCATTTGTTACTTTATACGTTTAGAGACTTAATCCATTCAGTTAAAGTTAAACCACGGATGTAAACGGAAAGGTAAAGTTGTTTTGAGTGGTATTTGAAAAGATTTAACCAGTATTTTACTAAATATGGAAGGTAAGCGACTTTTTAATCAGGTGTCGCAAACCTTTTATAAGTTATATGTTATAAAATAAGTACCTACAATATTGAAGTGAGTTTCCAAAATAAATTACGTTCATTCTATAATATGTTAAATTTATTGTATTTGGTACTTATGTTAGTAATGTTTTTGAGTTCATTGAAGGTTCAGTTTTTGCATTCGTTTTCAGACCAATACAAGTTTATAAAACGATGTAATTATTTGATTTGTGAATGTTCTTAGTTGACTCGTTAATCTGATATTATTGACTTCATAAACCTAATACACAAAAAGAAACCATAAAGTTGTATTCCCACACTTTGTTTGAGAACTATAATACAAACTATAATAAACTCGTCATTATGCTTTAAAACACATGCATTCATTTATCTTTAGGGTTATTGTTTCACAGCCGCACTCATTATTTTTTGCAAGCTTTTTTATGCACGTTGTGAAGTGAGACCTGGCTGCAAAAATACTGACCGATCAATTAAAAGAATAAAATGGTTTTTTTATAAAGTTAGTACCTACATTCTTATATCGAGAATAAAAAATATCATTATATGCCTGCACGGAATTTGTTCCTAACTTGTATGTGTCTTGTAATAGCTGTCTCTTACTCCATTGATATAGTAACTGTGTAAAAATAGCTCCGGAGACGATATATTTAAGACTTTTAAACAAGGTTTGCCCGGACATACAATGGTACTATTTTTTCAAGATATAAGTACAAATTAAAAAAAAATATTTTTCACTCTTACTCGATCGGTCAGTATTTTTCCAACCTGGTCTTGGACTATTCACTGTTTTTACATTGTGTGTTTTGAAATCTTTCAAAAAGCCGCCACCTAAAACGGGCTACAAACTGACACAATGACCAATTGACCATATTATATATCATAATATTTAAAACAATAATCTAATGTAAATATTTAAAAGCCTTTTCTTTCCTTCCATTCCATTTTGATTTATACATGTATTTGACGTCTGGAGTGACCCCATGCATCTAATAGTGACATTTTCTTAATGTGCCTAATTAAAAGTTATTATTGATACAGCTCATAAAAGGTTGTCAATCGCTATTTTTTTCTTTTTCATAGAATATTCAGAAACGAAGCATATAGGCTTAATATACATGATAAATTATGAAAGTTATGTTCAGGGTTGAACCTTTTAAAATGTAATTTGAGGGAGATATAATCGATTTAAAAATGACACGGCTGCCGTGTCATACGCCACACGTTAAAGAAACGTATGACACGGCTGCCGTGTCATCCGCACTGAAACGGTTAACAGCGAAAAAGTTCAAGTAAATCCGGCAGCAAATGTTTTTATTGTGTTGTGGCTTTGACTAAAAGGTATGTCAATATTTACAATGTGTGTAGGTACAAGAAAATGTTAAATTAATAGTTATCCTGAGTAGATTGTGACTTGTAGCAGAATCGAGTCCTTTTTTGGTAGCGCAGGAGAACCTTTACGTTAGCTGCCCAGGAGCCTGGATGACTCAACCGGGTACAGTGTCAGGCTCGGCAATTAATTGGGTTGTTGCATTGGGGGCCCCGGATCTACAAGTAACAGGATCCCTCCAGAGACAAGCTAACCTCGGTGAAAAAGCCGGACTTCTCCTCCTTAGGGACTGTCCGGCTACCTTTAAACGGTCCTTACTGCAACGTTTGAACCGTGCAATTCTGTCAGGTTCACATCCTGACCCCTGGTCCCAATGCTCCAAAGAAGCACAACACGCCAGTCGTCCTAATCCACGCCGAAACTGTTTATTCAGATGGACGGGTGGAGGACCTCCCATCTGAGCTGCCCTTAGGCTGGCCTCTCCTCCTCAACCTGTTCGGTATGGGTAGCCCTGGCCGGCATAGTCTTGGGGATCACAGAGACACGCAAGGCCCCACCACGACAAGGTGGCAGCATCTTCTGTGGGGGGAGAAGCATCGAGCCTGCGCGACTGGGAAGATACCTCTCACTAACATGACTCCCGAGTAAAAGTTATTGCTATGGTATCGCGTTTCGTGCAGTATATGAGTAGCATGTGGCTCATGCTTCCCTACTGAGAGTGTACTCCCTGTGCTGAGAGGCTGACGTAGTCCGGGGCTGCAATTAAATATTACACTGGTTTGTAACAAGCTTCCGCATCTCTCTAAATAGGCCTCAAATTCTCTAACAAACGCAGCTATCACAGACAATATGCATGCTAATGTTTTCAGTAGATCTAAAGAAGTTACAAGTAGTCAGAAACGTTTGCTGTCGTATAGCTCGACCCAAACTGCTAGGACTTGCAAACTGTGACTGCCTGTCACGGTCCAATAGGATCTGCAAACTGTGACCGCCTGTTGTGTATCAATACAAAAGAGCTGTAGCTGGTCAGAAGGATAGAAACTGCTGCTCAACCCACAGCTACTGACTATTATACTTCACGATACGTCTGAAGGATAAAATATTTACTTTTTCAAAAAAATATGAATGCGAATAAGAATACAAGATGAAAGGACTTTTCATCATAGAGCAGCCAGTTGAGCTTTTCATTTTTGTTCAGCAAGAAGCACGTTCGCGTGATATAATACTACAATTTATAAAAGGCGGCTCTAGAATACAAAAATATATTATTTAATGAAAAAAGTGGTGGCAGTTTCAGAGGTCAGCAGGCTCTCCCTTTAGTAAAAAATTATAGAGACAATAAAATATATTCGCATAAAGTATGCATTTGTTTGTAGGACGGTGTGTTATTTGACGAAGGTCTTAAGCTGGGTCCAGGTGGCAATAACGTGTAATAATAATAATAATATAATAATAAATAAATAAAATACATACCCATCAAAAAATCAATAGTTACTGATGCCTGTTCAATAGTACGTCGATTTCTTAACCCAACATCATCTTCAATTATATCCTAAGATCATTAGAAAATTTTTATCACCTCATGTACATACTTCATTCACCGTTTATTATTTAGGATACTTGGCAAATTTCCGTAACCAAATACCGACCAAAACAAAAACCAGTAAACCGACAAAGCGTCGAGAAAAAAAATAAGTTATATCTACCTAGTTCTAGTCTAGTTTTCCACCAAAGCCTAAAAGCAATAGACTTAAAAGATAAAATAATACACACCCTACAAAAAGCCGTGATACTCAACGCATACAGAATAGTGACGAAGTTTATGCAATTACCTGAAAGCGAAATGAACATGGCAGCCCCCGACGGATTTTCTTGAGTTTCTTATAAAGTTCATAGTGAGTAAAATATCTATGTACCTCGGCACACAAATTATTAAAGTTTCTTAAAATATTTTATTTTATCAATTACAGTTTTACCGTCGCGCGTCGTGTAGATTTTTCAAAATTTTTAATTTTGTTTTTTATTTCAAACTTTTTATAGAGCATTCATCCATATACATACTTATATTTAATATTACAAATATGAAAGTGTTTGTATATTTGTCCGTCTTTCACGGCATAACGAAGCGACGGATTGTCGTGATTTTTAAGTGGAGATAGATGCAGAAACGTAGAGTTACATAGGCTACTCTTTGTATCTTGTTTACCCCCCACTCACCTAAAATAAGGGATGGAATAGCTAAAATTGAGAGAGAGAGAGAGAGAGAGAAATGAATGGTAACACATATTTCCTGCAGCGCCCCCTGGTGAGTTGTTACCATAACACCGTACCTCTCTAATACCATACACAACTCAAATCAAAATCCATCACTGAAAACCGCATTCCAATCAGACCGGTGGTTTTGGAGATAAAAGTTTACTGCAGCACCCCCTGTTGTGTTGTTACCGTAACACCTATCTAAGAACATGCATCAATCAAATCAAAGCTCATCACTGAAAACCGCATTAAAATCGCACCCTCTCACCAAAAACTCATTTACCATCTCGGTTCCGACGTGGGTAAAACTTGGTCGTATCAATTCAGAAAACTTCGTGGGATCATGCACTTTGGCAAAGATCATAGTATGATGAAATGCATAGTTTATTATTCTATAAAGAACATACATAGGAACACATACATACGAAGAAAATTCATTTATATATATAGAAGTAAAAGGTGCGACAATTACAATACCACTACAACTTTTACATTAATGAAAATATACTGGGAACATATCACCATACATTTAATCAAGTAGAGGTCCAGGAAAAATGCGAAGTTAAATTTTAACCCACATCCAATAATTAAAGCCGTGTCGTTTGGCGTTTGTCGTGCCGTGTAATTAATCTTGCCTGAGAAATGGGACTAGAGATGCGGGCCGATACATTGATAAATAGATTTTTGCTTCTAAGCAACTTGTTCAGTCGTGTACAAAGACGTTGAATAAGCTAGAATGGGCTCTATGTATTTTAAAAACAAATACAAACAAGGCAGCTCTTAATTAATATACTCATTTATTCGTAAGTAGGCAAGCAGTTCCGTCTTTATTATTCTGATTAATTTGGGGCTTGTGTCTAGGAGCTAAATATAAAAATATCTAGGTCCCAAAACGCAAAAGTTGTGAATTGTGACCATATTGATGGCGTTTTTGATGCGATGATGTATGAAGTGGTTCCAAATTTTATAGTTCATTATAATATATACCTATACGAAGAAGGTTCTTATTTCATTTTATAATAATAACTTACCTATTAATAGGTCTTACCTAATTTTGGTACAAATGAAACCATATTGTTTAATAAGTAATTAAAAAAATAAAAGCAAAATATTAGTATATTATTAGTTATAAAAAACACGTAACTATCCCAACTATCCGGCCAGGGTTTCTGTATAACACCAGACGCCTCTGTCGAAAAATACAGACGTAATAGGTACCATGTACAGATATTGCCGGAAAGTCTAAACGTTTGAAGGCGAAATAACATAAAATTTACTGATAAAGTCAAGTACTGTCTATTGATATAACGCTAGTTTTACTGTATTACAATATTGACAATTGGCTTTATTTAACAATTTAATATTTTGTTATGATATCCTAGTGTTAGTACGATGACGATGTTGAACTATTGGCCACATATCACGCCACAACCGATGCGGGTCGACAAATTTCGCACGACGTCAAAGACTTCATTTTATCGGCCTGTACGCTGCCTCGGGATGTTGTTTGCCTTCAGTCCAGGGCGAGTGCCATTGACTAAGTGTCACAGCTCAGAATGGATGTGGTACAATTGTAAAGTGTGTCAACATACTCTATTTGCTTTTCATTCAACCAGGATGAACGTTTATTAGTAGCGGGTTCCCGGCGCGACTGATTTATAGATATTTTATTATAGTATGTATTATTTGTCATATTTAGTCTGTTCTAGTACGAAATCTCGCTAGTAGGTACATCTACGTTTTTTAATCTATGTGGTAAGTGTGTGGCTGACGAGAAAAACGAGTCCATTTGTTGAATAATTATATTTAAATACTAAGTACATTAAACACTTTTAAACTTGCGTTCCGAAACTGATGTGATATGATTAATCAAATGCCCACAAGAAGGTACGCAGTAAAAGGGCCGTCATTTGGACAAAAACAAATTTTTTGCCGCGTGTTATAAAACGGTTTGCTGGCGTGGAAAAGAGGGACTTAAATTAAAAAAAAAAGGTTAGGCGTTGCTCGATCAAGCGAAAACCACGTGTATCAAACACGCTGTATGCTAATGACCCACTCATTGCTGACCCGATAAATTGGATCAAATTGTAAATAAAGGGTAATTTATGTAAAATCGTTTAAAACATTCAGCCTAGCGCATGATATAATAATAAATTATGCGGATTTTGTTATTGTACATCAGTGTTATCGGTAAATTATTAACGTTACAACGGATTTTATCGTTAACATTTCTGTTCATGGAGCGGTCGGTGGGTTGCCACTGCATTAAAGAATTTATACACTAAATTGTTTTATTCAGCGGTGGTTAAGCTCTCAATCTGTAATCGATAATATGCTTTTATTGATGTTACAGATTCACGTTTTTGTCACAATTTATTTGATAATGTAATAATATAATTTATTGCGTGTTTAATAAATGATTAAGTAGCTGTTTTAAATAAAACTGTGTGTCAGCTCCGACATGCTACTGGTAAAAGATGCGCAAGACATAAGCGATGTACGCACGGAAAATTGTTACGCTCGACCGGTTACTGTTTCAGATGATTTACATTTATACCACTGCTGCAGCGGTATCTTTTGAATTCACAATACTCCATTATTATAAGCAACTGACATAGGTTAATTAGAAAAAGGTATATAAATAATGTCTAATTTCACTACCCAATTAAAACCCGTACTGTCTGCGCTATATATAAATTACTTATAATTTGTAAGATCTTATACTGCAAGAGGACTGCGAATGGTGTGAAGTTATGAGACCGCCAAATTAGATGGCCGCCACCTGTCTACATCTCGTGTTAAATATTTCTACTTCTAACTTATGAATTTTGTCCGTGTTGGAAATGTCGCTATATTTATTCTACTTAATGTTAAGAAAGTAATATTTATTAATATCAATAAAAGCGAAGTTTTTGTAACATCGCCAATTATAGAGTAATTGGGCAGGCAATATAAAACATAGTTTTTAACATTATAAGAATAATATAAACCTTAATAGTACTTTATAAGAAACGGGACATTTATCTCAGCAAATATTTTATAATCAAAACGTTAGGGGGCCTAATAGCTTTGCTTTCTGTTAATATATGCCAGCAACGTATGTCCAAAAAGGGACACCATTTTCATAATTGAAACTGCCACAAAATGGCGTACTCATGTACACTTGAGATAGAGATAACGGAGGTGATTTTCGTGTAGGAATGGCTCTCGTAATTAGGATTTTAAGTTAAAGTTTTATACATTTAGACTTTTTGTCCAGGCAGCGTCGTGCGCAGTCAAAGTACTGAAAAGTTTTATCTACACTACTTTGAATTAAAAAATTAGAAATTTATCTTATGATTTTTTTTCATTTGTACCATAATGCGTCGGAAAGAGGGTAATGTTTTTTTCTATAAAGTATAAGGGGACAAACGAGCAGATATTTGAATGATTATACAGGGATATTTGCATGACTACCTACCCCCATAGACATCCACATGGAGGTTATACAAATGCGTTGCCCTCCTTCCTCCTCCCACCTTAGCCACTGGCTACTTACTGGACTTACTGGACACAGTACGAAACACAGCACGGCTGTCACTTTGCACCGGTCTCGAGTAAGGGAGAGGTACCTCCCCGGTCTGCCGGCCCAATTCGGCTACAGGCATACGTGCAGCGTGGCACTACCTCTTCGTAAAAGTACTGCAGTACTGAAAGCGGTCTCATACCTTATCCTTATTTACTCAATTTAATCGAACTTTTCGAATCGAAATTTAAACGAACATTAATCAAATTATCCAAATGTCGTACCAGTTAATTTAAAGTTTTGGGACGGATATCAGATAATATCCTTAACAACAACATAATTTTAGATTGTGGGCAAAATATGAATGATGTATTCTTACACATATTCATGTTATTACATTTAGGGAAGGATTCGGTTACAACTAAAGTGTCGACTAACGTACCTCTAAGTACCACATACATGTTCGAATAGTTTTTTTTTTCTATTTCATCATAGGCCTATTGTACCTAATTGACATTAATATAATATGTAAAAGTATAAGAATGGCCAACAACGCATTCCTGCGCTTAGATATCGATTTGTTTAATTTAATTCATTTAAAAATAATTCTTGAAACCTATGTTACTCACTTAGGCTGAAAACTGCGTTAAGCGGACGCCCGCGACGGGCTACCGTCGCGTGTCCACGCGCGGAGACACGCGGGTGGACTCCGTGAACACGCGGCGGTCCCCGTCGCGTGTACCAGCTGCGGAGACCGGGTTATGGAGTGTCGTCAGTTCAATTTTACCAGTGTGCATGTACAGTCAATGTTTACCTGTTGTTTTTTTCTGGCTCACTGAAATTTTGAAAGGATTCAAAGATTTCTTTACAAATATCTAGCCATGCCGAAGTTCGTGCACCTCTATCTTTATACAGGTCACTGGCCTGGTCCCATATGGCCGGGCGACACTGTACTTCAAGAATTACCGTTTCTGTATCGAAAGACATTTTTTTATTTACGCGTGCGTGAGATCCCAGTTACATATCGTTACTGCAAAGTGCAAGTACGCGGGAGCCGGGAACCGCGCGTGTCCCCGCGCGGGGCTCCGTCGCCCGAAAGCGAGACCCGTTCCGCGGGCGCGGGGCCCGCCTCCCCGCGAAGGACTCAAGGAGCGGGAGCACGCGCGAGGGCACGCGCGGAGCACTTTTGTATGGAACCGCGCGGGCGTCCGTTTAACGCAGTTTAGGCCTTATAGTAATAAAAAAAGATTATTATAGCAATTATATCTGTGGACTTAACACTCAATATTAGATTAGATTTTTCTACGTTACTTGCGCAGAATTTGCACTTATGTTATACTACTGCGCCATTCAGTCTTTAATTTTCGTCACGTTGGAGGTTAATGGAATAGTATAAATTGCGGTATAAATCGACCGCAGTATTAGGCCTGAACAGTGCTCAAAATTGTATAATTCTAAAAGCATTGCATAATTCACTTACGGCATCTCTTAAATAATAATAAAGTAATCTATATAGAAAGGAATCCATTGTCTAAATTGAACATTAGAATTTGGGAGTGTTTAGTCAATAAACAGAATATGATCATGTAATGGAACAATAGGTCACAAGAGACATGCTAGTAGCTCTGGTACCGATGTCCACGCTCAGACCGGCTCTTTGTGGATGAGATAGGGATGTGCGGTAAAGGGCATTACTAAATAGTTGAAGTGCGCGCCTTACACTCCGGGGACATGAAATAAGCAATGAGCTTTGAGGCTTTGTTCGTATGTTTATAAATACACTTTGATTCTCGTTCTATGATATGCCTTGGTGAGGTTATTGGCAAAAAATAGGCTTTGGTTGTAAAGTACTACACTATATTTTAACAGCCTCCTAGTTTGGTGTTATGGTGCCTTGGGGTAGAAGATTTCTGTAGAAAAGTATTTCGCCCAAAGTGATTCTCGAGTTCTTATTCAATTTTTTATAGCAGCGTATGGTTGAGCTTTGTGGGTTCGCAACTGTCTGCCATTTTTGACCTTTCGTGAACTGAAGAATTTGCGAATCATATTTCGCTCCAAAATTATATTAGATAGCATTTGATATTATTCATCGATAGGTTTTTAGAGGCACTTAAACAGCACTAAATTTGACGAGTAAGCCAAGAACTGATTAACATCTTGTGATTGGTGGTTTGTAGAAGACACCAGCTAATCTATGGCTTTATACATATAATACACCCTTGCTTGATCAATTACTTACCTGCTACTTGCTAACAAGCAATAAATCAATGAAAAGTATATGATAAGTTATCTTACTCTTTTAACGTGTCCTTGTTATGCTGGACATATTTAATTGCAAAATAAATTCAAAGTGTATGAATACGAACATTGTTCAAACAAAGTGATCAGAAAATTAATTAGACAAAGTAAACCTTAAGCATCTGACTGCATTATACGGCTTAATTTAATGCACTTTAAGATGAAGTTGCAGCTCGAAAAGCAATACGCCAATATTGACCAAGTTGAGAGTTATACAACGGCGAAGTTGAGATGCTCACAACCAGCTTGTAGACACTAAATTACTTTTTATTATCATAATACACGGTTCATATAAAGTGAAGTGACATACTTTCGTGTAAAAGTATTGGATCATTTCATTCTTCGTGCCTAAATTAAACCGAGCTAAAGTGTCAATGCTCGGAATTAAAAGCTTTTGTTCGAAAACTTCGCCGTTCCAATATCAATAGATCGAGTCGCAGCTGAGCGACTTTGTAGTGAGCATTATACGAAGATTGTCTAGGAAGGCGTAAACATGAGGGGGTACAACACACCTACACACCTCGTGCCGGAACTTTGTTGAATTGCCAACCAATAACCCAACAGAGTAAATTCGAATGTAGTCATGGCCTCGAAAATTTTGTACCTGTTCCGAGTTATTAAATACTGCTATTTAGGATATAGCGGGTTCTATTAAATTCCCGGTTAGCTTTTTAGGAACTATATTGGCAAAAAAAATACAAATTTTGTTTTCACAAGCTGAGGTGAGAAGTATTTAACAGAATTGTATGTGGTTAAATGAAACCGGTTATGAATCTAGTAACTTTATTATTTTACCCATACATAGGTATATAAATATTAAGGACAAGAACGATTGCTCTGTATAGAGTAGAACATCTGCCAAATAATTATCAGCGTGGTTTACGGGCAGAAGGCTTATTTGCCAACATCCCAAGAGATATATTATGATGAAACACATATTTGTAATGATTATATAAAAAAGTTAATATAAATGTAATTTATATTTTGTTTCCGTATTGAATCTAATAAGTTAATACTTATCAGATATAATACGGAAATTCTATAATATCTAACTAGCATAGTCTCTAATTTAGAAACTATGATAACTTCAAACTTGCTGCCTTATTTGTGTTACGAGTAAATACTTTAACAGTATTATGTACATACTCGATTCTTTTTGACGGTCACATGATTTGTAAATGATATAGTATAATAATATTATTTGATGATGATGATGCGCAATAAGAAACTCACAAACTATACGAAACGCGACGGTGAAGCAATCACTTGAAGGTATCATGTGGGCGTGAGGTTACGGCGCTACCTCTTGCTCTATATAAATATCCGTTTTTATTTCTCATCGTAATGCTTTTCCATAATTCAACGGACAGAAAACGCCATTAATCAAAATAAATTAAACTTACATCAGTGAAAACATTGATTCATTGGTATTTTCAGGGATCCGTACCTTAGAAGTAAAAACTGAAACGAATTTCGGTCTGTATTTTCGTCTGTCATGCTAAGCTAGGGTGTCTAGAACTTCTGTGACTTAGAATAATAAAAGAAGGCAAGAAGTGAGTTACTTCAATGCAAATAAAGGAAAATACCTGTATAGATAATATCTATACTTTTTACCAACATGTACTGGTAAATGTAAATTGTACTTTGTGTATTTTGTATTGAACTCAATACAAAATACACGCAGTATAGGTAAACTAGCAGTATAACACTGACTTTAGTAGTAGAATTTAGTAGTACAAACAGATCAACGAACAGGACTTTCGCGTTTTATACTTCCTATAAGACTTAGTTATCAATTATCTGCAAACGAATCTTATCGGATAATTCCTTAACATTCCTTTCAATAAAAAAACGCTTTCATACTATTTTCCTCAAACGTTTTGGAAGGGCTTACAAATTTATGAGGAGCCCTCAGGGGTCTATCGTTTTATTTTCGACATATTTATTTCACGGATTGGTTTCAATTTAGCTCTTTTATTCTTAGCCATTTTGAGGCACTAAATAATGTACACAACCATTTTTAATATTTCTCTTCACATTTATTTCTGTGCAGAAATAAATATTGCTGCCAACAAAATGGTTGGAGGACTTTCGCAGTAAATGGCATAATAAACTTTTGTTCTTACGTATAATGTTATTGCTGTTTTATTTCAATGAAGAAGATAGATTGCTTTACAACAATTAATTGCCAATTTTTTTGTTGTAGTTAATGTTCTTCTTGGTAGTACAAATGTTTATATTTCCTTATCTGTTCATTTAAAAAAGATGTTAAAGGACAATTAAAGATAGAGAAGATAGAAAGTTTGTTTTTACATTTATAATTGTTGTCATCGTACCATCATCTCTACACAAAAGTATAAAATTTTAAATGTAACTAAGCATTAAAATAATATACCGAATGCTTTAGATAATTATTATTGTTTTCGGTAGTAAAAACAATTGTAATATTGATGATGGATAACAACAGTAGTTTAGAATTTTAATAGTGGTGGTATAATTCCTGTTTCTCAGAACTCACTAACGTAAAAGACATTATGTAGAGGTATTCCCATTCTTCAATGAAACCAACGGCTCTCAC
>LUGF01051953.1:2163-14152 GCA_001625245.1 Calycopis cecrops | reverse complement strand
CCGCCTTGCGACGGCTGATCTCCTTCTCGAAAATACATTGTATGGCCCGATTCGAGAGTCATGGTGTCCTCGCCCTTCCTTCGGACTTCACATAGCCCCAGAATATGCCACTTAATGTGCTTCAGCTCCTGTTCGAGCTCGATCAGCCTGTCGTTGAGCCGTAGCGTGCGTCCATTGTACGTCGCCAAGATCAGTTGGTGGTTATGGTGGCCTGCCGTAACCCGGGGATTCTTAGCACCCCCTGCTCGACCTTCACCCTGACCGCCACCTTGGCCAGGTATAGCCAAGCTATCGGGAACTGGGGGCCGTGTTGTAGTGGTGCTATTCATTACAAAGGGAGGTGAACAGACATTTAACTCATCACGCTTGTCCAATGCGGGTTGATGAGTGTGCAGTAAGCCAGCTGACTAGGCCTATGGGCGCCACCGTTGGTATCTAAAATACTCCTCCGCTGCCGCCCTAAGTCAACATCCTGCACTGATGCTGACTGTTCTACATTGGCCTCTTAAGGGCTCCTACCCATGAGCCCTATGTAGCTTGATGCTGTTTGGTCGGGGACTGCCGAAGCAGCTGATGGTAATATCTTACCATCGTTCCATCATCCGCCACCTATGGACCCCAGTAGTAGCTACAACCAGCCCTACCATATTATATAACACGCTTTAAAAATTTATATTTAATATAAGACAGGATGTCTAATACCCGTTCTAACGGAAGATCTGCCCCAGTACAGCATGGAAAGCCTGCTAGTGGGACAAGAAGCCAGCGCCGAGCTTACGAATACCAGCAACAAAGAGCCGCTGAAGTTAATTGGGCCGACGCAAGAGAGTTTGAAGAGAGGCCAAGGCCGGCTGGAAAACAAACTTCACGAAGTCAAAACTGGAAGAACAAGAGCCGTACACCCAAGGAGGTAAAAACTGATGTTGACACATCAATCGACTTTAGGGCCAAGGATGAGACCAGCCCAGTCGACGAACCCCTATATGACTTGGGTCCACACACCAGCTCAATACCAGTTCAAGAAGTATACAGCCAAAACTTCGAATTCTCTGGTTACATAGACCAGATAGAAAGGACCTACGAAGTCCTTCGAGGTATAGACCCTCGCTTAGACCGCAGGATGCCATTCTGTATGTTCCAGCATTCAATGACCACCATTTTGAACTGTTACATATTAGATGTTTCCCTCGACAACGGTGAGCGAAAGATGGGAACCGGGCGATGCCAGGACTTACTTCCTGAGGACCTGTGTGTTCCAGATAATCTATACCACTACATGACTACCATCGGCAACACGACAACGTCGACCGGCGAAGAGGTCAAATTTAACCTTCCTGATGTAGCTGTCCCTCTACCAAGAGATGATGAAGATGAAATTCCTTCCGGCTCATTCGGACCGGTTAATGCCGGAACACATAACGTTTATGAGTGTTACATCTCACCATTAGTGACGGCAAACAGAGTCTTAAATAGCAGGAGAGTACCCGGACAGAGGGAAATTCCTCCACTCCCCGAAGAATTAATACCGGCGAGAGCTATCCCTACGCGTAATCTTTTAGGCCACGGACCAGCGGACATCATCCCTGCCGAAGCCCGTCCAAGGATAGAGGGATTTGAGTTCCCTGACGGTGACAGTGAGGCAGCACGCCTAAAGATATGCCCTGAATTGATGGCACGCGTCAATACCATCCTATTCGAGCTGAGAAGCCGATACAAAATGAGAGATATTGGGCGGATAACCCCCACTGAACGCAACTACATTAAGCCGAAGCACATAACCGGCAACGTTACTTTCGTCCGTGTTGAAGAAGCTACGCCAGACACGGTTAAACTGAGCACTAAGCAGAATCAGATCAGGAGCTCATCGGCTTTTGGATCATACATGGTTATATATCATTAAAACCTTAAAATTCTACCCAGCGGTGAATGGACACTGGGCTGGTCTCCGATTATAACCCAATACCTAGAAAAAGGGGTTTTTACAAGTAATTAACTAACGCACCCACAATATACTGGATCCAGTGGATATCAGAATTCTTCAACCGGTTTGTGTGTCTGCAACTGTCACACCAAGCAGCTGAGTTCCAAATTCATTTTGTTTATTAATATTAGTACTTAATGTAAATTCTTAATAGTCTTGTGAGAGAATTCCCAGACACAATTATTTGGAAACCAAACAGATAACCCACACCCTAGAGATTTTTATTTATTATTTTGTGAATTGTGTAGATTGAAAACAATTAAATGTAAAGATACATTATATGCAAGGAGTTATATAACTTATAATATATGGCCATTCTAATATCTAGTTTTAATTATATCCCTCTCTTTAATTAAATTTCTACATCATAAATATAATCATAAAAAAAAAATAATTATAACGTACATAACAAACATTAACTTACAATGTAAATTTAAACGTAACACCCCATATAAACTAACTAGTAATTGTTAACTTAAAAATATTTAATCTGCATACGTCTTTGCTCTCATTGGTTAAATAGCACCCTTTGTTCTTCAACTTTCTCATGACACTTACCCGATAGTTGTCGCCCATGTATAAACGTTTTCCTAACATATCAAAATTTGTATACGAACAATATTGTAAACGTAATAAACGAAATATCAAAATCATTGGAGTAGCTGATTTGAAGCCCCCGTTGCTGACATATTTTGGTCTTCGAGCTGGATTTAAGGACAGAAGAATCCAGATTCCCGACGATTGTTGAGACGATTCATGGATGATGGAGGAATACGCACATGTATATTGATGTTGAAGCGGATTGAAGAAAAGCTCAGATTAACGGTCAGGTCTTTAATCCAGTCTATTCCCTTCCTAAACGAATTTGTACTAAAATAGTTTTATTTAAATTTCAGAACTGTGAAATATTCATCCTACATTTTTTGACGCCATCAACCATTTTCGTGACTATAAAAAATTATATCGGAAATTAAATCGTGAGTACCTTAAACTTCTAACTCATAGGCCTTTCAAATGGGTGGTGAACATAAATTAACAAAGCCGTCAGAAAGCGCGTCTGTTTCGCCTTCTAGAAAACAGACTGCCGACATTTCTGATCTAAAGAAACAACGTGGCAATTTGAGGGCTAGGCTTACGCATTTAAAAAATATTTAGACTCTTTAGTGAACACCAATGTATCTAAATTACAGCTTAAAGAGATAAAGTTTAGAACGCAGGCAGCGCACGATCACTTCAAACTTTTTAATCATATTCAAAATCAAATTGAGCTGCATGCGCCTGAGTCGGAGTGTATGGCTAATATAGAATATTTAGAATCATTTGACTATATTTGTACTATATTTTAATATGTTGGGTACAGCAGAAAGTACAGTCGAAAAGGGGGAGATTTGTGACAGTTTAAATACGAAATGTAACAAACATTCATCGTTTGTTGGTGTAAAGTTACCGGACATCAGATTGCCTTCTTTTGTTTGTTAGTGTTATTGTGTTATTGTTTGATGGGTCATTTGAACAGTGGCTGGAATATAAAAATTCATATTTAACTATGATCCATAATCGCTTAGTCTTAGATAACATTCAAAAGTTTCATTGTTTAAAATCCTCACTTAAATGCAGTGCCCTACAAGTGATCAGTTCCTAGGAGTTCACATCGAGTAATTATGTTCATGCTTGGGAACTCCTGGACAGCAAATTTCATAATACTCGCCTACTGATACACAATCATTTAAAGGCTTTATTTTCTATAGCTCCTCTTAAAAATGAGTCGCATATTCACATAAGACGATTAATTGACACCATCTTGAAAAATCTTAGGCGCGGGCCAGACATAAGAGACGTAAGACGAAGACGGGGCGGCTTTCATACAAAATGTATAGAAGCGTCGCGACGCAAATCATAAAGAAGAGACAGGGCGCGGGCGCAACACTTTTACGTATGCGCCTTTTGTTCAAAACACACAGTAGAGACGAGGCGCAGACGCAGCGGGGGCGAGGACGGGGTGCGGGGTAGCTTGCCTGTCGGGACTCGGGCGGGTCTCGCTAGTCGCTAGTCGCTTGCATTAGTATGTAATACTGGGTATCGCTTGCTCGCACAGTCGCGTGTACCATCTTGAGATTTTAATTTTTTAATTTTAAGTTTGAGGGTTGTGTCATATTTTAAAATATATTTTGTTTCTTAAAATGCGTGACGACCTAGCATTTAATATTCAGTTTTGCGAACTAATCGAGCATCATTCTGTTATATATGATTAGAATAGGTCTGATTATTGTAACAGAAATGTTCAAGACCAAGCTTGGGAATCAATTGCCGGGACAATAAACGAAAACAGTAAGTAGTATTCTTTATTTAAAAAAAACACAGCAACTTATCCTCGTGCGTGTACATATTTCGGAACCGCAATGGTCCTATCGTTTGCAGTATGGTTCTGATGATGTGATCTACGAGAAATCGAGAAAATTCCTTAAATGTTATATGATTGCACACACACAGTGATTTTGATATTTTTAGCAACATATCAAGCAATTGCATTCCGGATATGCATGCGGTGAAGATCTGATGTTGATCGATTTGAGCGATCGAAGTCGGTTTTTTCAGTTTTAATTATTGCAAATTGTTTCTCATAATAAATATTTATGTATTTTAGGTATTTAACTCTGACGTAAGTTTTACGTAAAATGAGCGACGGCAATTATTCAGGCTCATTGTTGGAGAAATGAAATGAAAAATATATTATAATAATTTGTCATAAATATTGGTTTGGTTAAAGCTCTCAGAGTATTGAAATTTAAATCGGCCTCGGAATTTCGAAACTGTGCTAATAAAGAACTGTACAGTTTTAGAGTATAGTATAAAAATCTCCTTAGGTACTACATGTTCAGGCCCAACTTATTATAGAATTACAATACAGGTTTATTATAGAATTACCAAATTAACAATTATATATAAACAAAGCATAAATAATATATAATTATATAAATTATAATTAAATTAACATTGTGAAGAAACATTTTGCCACTACATACCAAAAAGACTCTAGTATTGTCTATTGTCTATGACAGCTGTCAAATCTGCTGGCATTCTTTTCTCTCTTTGTTCACGGACCACGCATCAAGAGGAATTTTTGTACACGTAAGCCAACGGCGTTTTGGAAATACAGCCGCAAGAAAAACAACATGGTTTTTATTTGAATCTCTTCAACAAATGACCCAAGCAATCCAGCAGTAGACAGAACACTACATGAATATTATTACTTTAAAAAAACATCATTGTTAGATCATAAAAAATTAAAACATACATTTTTTTACTAAATAATACGAAAACATAATACATAGAAATAAAAAAAACTGTCGGTACCCTTTGTTTTAGGTAAAACAGACATGTTTTAACAGCAACTTAGGTATACTGGGTAAAAACAGTCGCTTTATGTGCTTCGCTTATGCACTTTTTTTACCTACCTTATCAATAACATCGTAAGAGGTCATTAAGTAGGCTTTTAGCACGTCTTTGAATTGCTCACACTAACCTAGATTCCTCGTAAAGACCCGTCTACAATCATGCACGTGTGTGTGTGTGTGTTTATACATTGTGTCAATTTTGAAACGGAACAGGTGCCCGATTTACAAAATAGTCGGTGAGGTATTCCCTGATACCGTCTGCAGTTTCTCTGTATATTTAATCAATTCTTGTTCCAACCAACGTATTTTGGATGTATGGCTCTGTAAATTTTCCATCGCATCTTCGAATAACATTGTGCAATATACACATTGCTTGTATAATTACATCAGCTTTAGCAGGTTCACAGCACATGGGCATGCTCAGCCCTTGAAATTTGGTCCTTGTCATTCCAAAGGCATATTCTACTGATTTTCGTCCTCTGCTTAGTTTGTTATTGAATATTCTTCTATCATTTGTCAATTGACTCCGCGAGTAAGGTTTCATTATGTTTATTTTCAGAGA
This sequence comes from Calycopis cecrops, assembly GCA_001625245.1. Classification (NCBI taxonomy): domain Eukaryota; kingdom Metazoa; phylum Arthropoda; class Insecta; order Lepidoptera; family Lycaenidae; genus Calycopis; species Calycopis cecrops. Next base: position 8,214 of record LUGF01051953.1, on the reverse strand, counting down.
GAAAGCTTCATCTGCCACAAAATAATATGGCATAGGTTGTTCTTCTCCGGGCAATGGAGAATGGTCCGGTAAATTAAGGTCTTCACACTGCATTGCTTGTCCGAGAGCACTGGCTTGTAATGCACGCCCGTCACTATTTCTTCCGTATTCCCCAACATCTATAGTTACAAATAACCCGTCAGCGTCTACCAATGCTAATAACACAATCGAAAAGTATCTTTTGTAATTTATGTACGTTGATCCTGCATTAGGAGGAGCTTTTATTCTAATATGTTTGCCATCCAGACTTCCCACACAATTCGGTAAATTTCAAAGAGTATGGAAACGCGCAGCTATCTCTAGCCATTTTTCTACATTGGGTGTAGGCATATATTCGGGTTGTAATGTTTGCCATAGAACTTGACAGGTATTATGTACTATTTCTCGAATTGTAGATTTCCCTCGTAGAAAATAAACTGACAGTGATTTAAATGAACACCCATCTGCGAAATACCTGTAAATAAATATACAAATATAAATCAGGTATATTACAATACTGTGCACCGTGATTTTTTGTTAGTGGAGGCTATTGAGCTAGCAAGTAACATTTTTCATTCTATACATAAGTATCGTAAAAGTGATATAGGCTCAATGGTCTCTGCAAAAAAAAACTTACAGTAAGTAATTCACTTCAAAACTTACAGTAAGTAATTCACTTCATTATATTTATTTGATTTGATTGTTTCAGTACAAGCTTGCAAAGACCGCTGGAAAAACATAAGAAACAGATATGCAAAATACAAAAAACTTCTATCACTTCCATCTGGCTCTGCAGCCAAGAAGATAAAAGAATACTACCTTGCCCAACACTTGCATTTTTTGGATAGATATTTAAAATCGAGACCTTCCAAATCTAATCTAACACCACAATGTAGGTCAGATACTCATACGGACGAAAGTGACCTTGATGAGGAGGAGTCAATGTCGCAGTTTCAGCCTCCGTCCCATTCACCCTCTCCACAGGCTCAAAATCATCCTTCGCCCTTATCATCGGACTCGAGTAAAAAAAGTAAAATACCTACTTTGACAGACGTTAATCAATCTGCATTTGATTATTTTAACAGAAAACGACAAGATAACGGGAAACAAATGCAACCACTTGATACAGATCTTGCATTCCTTCAAAGCATGTTGTCTGATATGAAGGCCATGAATCTGGTTCAAAATCGAAGGTTCAAGATGGGAGTTATGCAGTTGGCTGGGCAAATCTTAGATGGATATGAAGCAATATCGACATCGGAACCAGCATATGCTACCAGCATTTCTCAAAATAAAATAGCCTAAGTATCTTCCATACAACAGCCGTTTCATAATGTTGCACCTCCATCGACAATAGAGCAAATCAGAATGTTGCATCCCCATCAATATCTGGGCAAGATGAGAATACCCCAACGTTCTTTACTCTATCAGCCTATTCAACAATTAGTTCAGTTTCGGCTGCACACGTCGTAACCAATATTTTGAATGAATAATCACCTCTAAACAATTATGATTTTAATTTTTCTTCAAAAAAGTAATCGGTGCTTGATCGGTGTCTCAAAGTAACACAATTTTCACTTAATATTAAAGCAATTAATAAAAATAATGTATTTTCCTTACCTTAACGTTATAAGTAATCTTTCTTCAGCACTAATAGATGCTCTCCAATTGGTGTACTTTCTCTGTAAAGCATATCTCACTTTGGACATGATAATATTAAAACACTGTGGAGTCATTTTATACACTGTGACAAAACGATCTGGGTAATTGTGTAGGTCCTCCATTATTTAAAAAAATCGATTGTCTTTATTGCTTAGCCATACCGGATGTACCCAGTAACGTCTAACTCTCTGTATATTAGCGAGATGCACCAGTGCTAGCACATCTTCGTCTTCAGAAGAAGACATGTCGTCGTGTCAAAATCAGACTGTTAAATGCCAAAAACAATGACTGATATGAGACTGCGCGACTGCGTCGCGTCCTCGTTCCGTCTCTTCTATATAATTTCAAAAGTCGCGTCCGTGTCTCATCTGCGCCCTGTCCGCGACGCGTCCTCGTCTTACGTCTCTTATGTCTGGCCCGCGCCTTAGAGCACTTAAAACATTAAACGAGCCCACCGAGTATTGGGACACTATAATTATTTATTTGGTTGTTTCAAAATGAGATGCGTGTACAGAGCACTATTGAGAAAAGCAAAAGGGATCTATCCTTACAGATGTTGACCGGCGGTTAAAATTAGAGGACTTACTTTCACTTTTAAAAAATAAATCTGATACGTTAGAAATGATTTATACTATAAATACTCCCAATCTAAGCCCGTTGATAAACATAATCAGCAAAAGGGTAATTCTGTTATTCATTCATACGTTTCTACAAATACAAACAAATCACTTTCGAAACCTAATGCATTAAATAAACGTTCGTAACAGTACTTGTGTTTTATGTAGCGGTATTCATCCTCTTTATATGTGTTATCGTAGGGTGATTTATACAACTTAGCGAAAAATAGGTTTCTTTCGTTAGAACGAAAACTTGAACGTACACCGAAGTTCAAACAAATGTACTGCGAGTTTATAAACGAATACGAGACATTAGGTCACATGACGGTCGAGAGTCCTAATTGTTTTTTGCCGCACCACGGTGTTTTTAAGAAACACAGTGCCACAACAAAATTACGTGTCGTATTTGACGCGAGCGCTGCTACTTCTTGCTGCTAAGTTGCACGAATTCACATACTTCCTTTCAGGTAAAAAGGTATATCGACGTATGCAGGGCATACCATTTCATTAGTGTGAATCCTAGCGATATAGAGAAAACTGCGATCATAACTCCTTTCGGATTGTTTGAAATTCTGCAAATGACCTTTGGGTTAAGAAACGCGGCTCAAACGTTCCAAAGATTTATGAATCATACAGTTTTAGCGGGTCTAGATTATATATACGTCTATATCGATGACATTTTAATTTTTATTATTAGTATAGAACAACATAACCAATCTTTAATCGTTGAAGTGAATTCGGCTTAGCTATAAATTTAGATAAATGCGTTTTCGGTTAATCAAACTTCTTAGGTTTTGAGGTATCTTCAGGAGGTTTTCGACTCTTAAAGAAAAAGTAGAGGCTATAAATAGTTTCCCGGAACGAAACGGTAGAGCAACTCCGACAATTCCTACGCATGGTTAATTTTTATCGATTACATTTGCCTGAGTACCAGGAACATTTAAACCAATACTAAATAACTTCTACTAAAACTAAAATAGTATGGACAGAAAAGTCCAGTGAAGCTTTCTCACGCTCTAAAACTAGCCTGCAACACGCGGCGACGTTATCCTAACCGAAAGACAAAGCGTCCCTTGCGCCCATGACTAACGCATCAAATACTTGCGCGTGCGCTGTGTTGCAATAGTATGTAAATTCCAAATGGGTTCCGTTAGGATATTTTTCGAAAAATGTCACTAGCACTTACGATATATCGGGCTTGGCCCACCCACTACTATACTACTCGTTTGTCGCCACGATCAACAGTGGCAACCACAACGACCATTTGATGTGATCTCATGGAGGAGGAGATAACAAGTACGATAGGGAAATTTTAGGTGTATATTTAGCTGTTAAATATTTTAATAATTTAATGTCTTCATCTTATCATACGGACCCAAACCGTTAAGCTTTTAAGAAAATTAATACGAGTAACGAACTACCGCGTCGCATTTAATCATTATTCAATTGAAGCACATTCATTATTTATAATTCAATATTATTTTGAAAATGGTTATGGTTTAGTATGGTGGTGGTAGTTTCTGTTTTTTTCTTTCTACAGATTAAGCAACATCAAAAAACTCAAAGGCACTTGATGAAAGTTGAAATGAAGAGAACATCTGGTGCATCACAAAATTTCCTTATACCAAATACTAATTGTCCAGGATCTAGTGATGATAACAGTATTACATCAGCGGAATTAGCATTAACTTTTCACACTGTGAAACATAATTTATCTTATAATAGTATGGAATACACAAATAAATTAAGCAATATTTTATATGTTGATTCCAAATTGCCAAAAAAATGCACTTGGCAAGAACTAAAATGGAAACTTTGGTAACAGAAGTATTAGGTCCATATTCTGTGGAAAGTGTCATAAATTATTTAAATGATGATGTGTTTTTCTGTCTCCAGACAGATGCATCAAATAAAAAAAATATTAAATTATTTCCACTTGTAGTGCAATATTTTTCAATAGATAAAGGGATCCAAAATAAACTGTTAGATTTTTACGAAAATTCAAACGAATCTGCTGATGGCATGTTAGAAGCTATTAAGAAGTCTATGGATTCTTACAACCTGTCATTCAATCAAGTGTCAGGTCTCAGTGCAGACAATTGCAATGCAAATTTTGGCATTCATTATTCATTGTATATAAATATTAAAAAAGAAGTACCAAATCTAATAAAAGGCAACTGTCATGCACACATTGTCCATAATACTGTGAAATATGCTATGGGCTACTTGATTTGTGACATAGAAAATATTGTTTTAAAAATATACAGTCACTTTTCAGTATCTGCTTGTAGAAGAGATGAATTAAAAAAAATCGCTTCTATGGTTGATGGTACAAAGAAAAACTGATAAGTATTTTGGTTATGAATCAAAAATGAGATTACAAAAAATTTAAAAGTCATCACCCGAAACATTCAATACATACATACAATTCAAAGGTCCACCGGCACCATTTAGATGTTCCGAGGTCCACCACTGTGCGCTTTAAGCGCAACTTCATTCCTCGCAGTACTTCTTTGTGGAATCAGCTGCGGTCCTCGGTGTTTCCGGATGACTTGATCGATCGATCTTCCAGAAAAGTACCCACTTTTATCTTAAAGGTAGGCAACGCAACTGCAAAACCCCCGGTGTTGCAGATGTCTGTGGGCAGCAAATGTTTGCGTAATATTATATGGCGATCGAGTGCTTAGTTTAGTATAGCTTGTAGTTTGATACTAGCTTTATATTAAGGTTTAACTAGGTTATTAAGTAAGCAATTTCTGCACATTGCAATTATCTTAATATATTTTTTTCTGTGAAATATACATCAGTTTTTACTTCATTTACAAAACGGGCAAAACTTATAGTATGCAAAAAGATATTATTATTGCTCAAAATGGCGCAAATGCCACCAATACTTCTTCTTCTTTAGAAAGTAAACTAGAGGTTTACGGCATTACAATAACTTTTGCAATGGTATTGTCACTGTTGGAGCTCATATGCTATACTAAACAAACTAAGGTAACAAAAGCATAAAAAATAATGCAAGAAAGAAGATGTTGTCTGCTGTGGCGATAAAACCTATTGAGACACCAAGATAACCCACTCCTGGACATAATCTTTCCCCAGTAAATGTTGTAGACTCTGTATCATGTTAGTGTTATCTAAAAATAGAATAACTGTATTAAGAACAGGTGATTGCCTAAGGCCTTCCGTGCATATGATTGTGTAACATAAGCTTTAGCGATGTGTATTTTATTTGAATGTATCAAATGAAGAGATTGATAACATCATCTAATCTAGTTATGTTTATCAGTGCACACGGGAATAATTGTCAATATTTTTTTAAGGGGGGAATATTGTAACGGCCCTATCACCATCAGCAATTTAGTTGTCTGCAATTCGAGAAATAAACCTAGACTCAACACTGTCACTTAATTATCAGCTCCCTCGAGAATCAATAATTAACCTCAGCCTCGTCAGCAATTGTTCCTCTATTATAGGCTTAGGTATAACAGTGTAATATATTATGTATGTGTCTAAATAAAGATTTTTCTATTTCTATTTCTATTTCTATTAATATTAACAATAGGTATGCAAACTCAAACCTAGTAGCCCCGACCATTGTGCTATAACATTTGAAATTCTGTTTAACAATCAACACTTCAGAAAAATTAAAATAAACTAGCCGCATTTAAATAAAATACCACTTTAATATATTGAGATAAGCCCGTGCCCGAATCCGCGCCATGTATCGTCCGGGGGGGGGGGGGGGGGG
>LUGF01051932.1:0-10678 GCA_001625245.1 Calycopis cecrops | reverse complement strand
GCCCCTTACCTCTGGATTAAGAATAAAAATTTTTAAAAAAGTATCTTGCTTCTCTTGTCTTATAAAAATATCTATTAGTATTTAGCTTCACATGCTAAGATGAATCTCGCAGAGTTATGTTTATATTGCAAGTCTTGTACTTACGTCGTATGAAACATTTACACCAATGGTAATAAGTGATTTACAACCAGGTTCCTGCAGCAGCTGATCAAAGAGACGGGCGCCGACGTGAAGCAGTTCCACTTCGTGGGACACAGCCTGGGCGCGCACATAGTCTCCTACGTGTCCTACCACATTGGAATCGTGGGAAGAATCACAGGTAAATTTATTATCTTAATTTATAAAGTCGATTATCTCTACCGGTTTATACATTTTAAGCTCTAACAGTATAATTCGACCACGAAAATAAGTTACATCGACTCTCGTCGTTGACGCAGAGGAGCGCAACATAGGCCGATCTAATCCGATTTATAACACCAATTCAATAAAACCTTATTATTCAACTCATAAGGCTTAAAATATAACAAGACGTGAGCTTATGCTATCTCGCTCGCGATATCTATGCTGCATGACTTTTGACGTGTGTATGAATGACAGCCTATGAGAGCTGACGTTCAGCTAAGCAATTGACGAATGCCAATAGAGCCAGCTCTCGTTTGACCAATGGCGAATGTAGAATTTCCCGTGTAAAATATTGCCTGGTGATTGGCTGAAATATTTTCGCGCCTTTCATAAAAATGTATTCTGCGCAGCCAGCTATGCCACTATTATACCTATTTACAAAAATTTCCCGCGTTTTTAACACTCATAGCTTTTTGAAAATCAAGTGTTTTCTATTTTCACGTCCGTATTTAGGAGTCTTTTCAACGATTTTCCGTCTGAAAAAAACTCCATCGCATGTCAGAGCTGCCACACTCAGTTATTTAACTTTAAATAATAATTATTAAATAATATAAATCAATTAAATTATTTGCTGAACAATTAAATGCGCCAGGCAGATACGCTCAGAGCGCATCAGAACTAAAAATATTGATAGAATCGTTAATAAGCGGAGCTAAAATTAGTCCCTAATCGGGACGCTATGGCCTCTTACTCGCGTAAAATAATTGTCTCATATGTACTTAATCTACTGTCTCTTTTCTTTTCCGATGATTGGAACTTAATTTGAATGTCTCGCTCCCACGCTTTGTACATCTTTCACGTAGTGAGAATAATTCTAAATCTATGTGTCTACCACTGCTATATAAATATTAGATTTGGCAAGCAGTTCAGTTCTACACGAATCGATGCACTGTTGCTCGTTTAAGTTGAGACTAGACATTATACGTAACAGAAACGTCTCGACTACAAAACTTTTGTGCTAAAACTTCGTCTGGTTTAGTAGACAGCTTCGATGGAGTTTTGTTTTGTACTTTTTAACTACACGCCGGTGTTGAAGTTTTATTCTTGATGGTATCATAGGAAATTCTATCCGTTTTATGATAGCATCCGATATGCTATTAGATGAACTTAATTGACCAGCTGGGCTATCCATGATTATTGACCCATTTGCTGAATAATGAATGTCAAAAAATTTCAAATTGCTCTAAGGCGGGGCGCCTTGTGTTCGGTAGTAGAGGTCCTCAGGCTAATTAATGATGATGGTTTTTGGGTCAAAAATGTGTAATTCTAATAATATAGTCATTTATGATTTTGTACTGAAAATTATGACTTATATTTTTGTCCCATAATTAATCATTCTCATCGACGGATCAGTAAGTTTCTAGTGTCCGAATCTCAAGTGGAAGTTTCACCTCATAACCGCATTAGTACGCTGTTTTAGTCGTAGCATGATGATATGTAGAGTAGTAGTAGTAGTAGTAGAGTTTAGCGCGTTCTAAGTATACAAGCTTTTTTTAAGCTTTTTGTCATATAATCTCTATATGTATAAATGGCTGTGCCCCGCGGTTTTACGGTTTTTATCTCACCCCCTTAGGGGTTTTTTTTCTAAAAATCAATTCTTAGCGGATACCTAAGTCACAACATCTACCTGCATGCTAGATTTCAGCCCGATCCGACCAGTGGTTTGGGCTGTGTCAGAGATGAGTTTTATATAGGTATATAGAAATGCTCGTGTCATAATAGTTGCCATACTCCTTCGAAACGGCTCGACCGATTCTCATGAAATTTTGTCTGCATATCGGGTAGGTCAGAACCGGCCAATCTATTTTTCATCTCGCTACATCCACGGGATCGATACTTACGCGAGTGAAACCGCAGACCGCAGTTAGTATTACACATATTATGAATTATGCCACGGTAAACACAAATGACGTGTAGATTACCAAGTAAGACTTGGAAAAACAATTACAGTGACCCTGCGCTTTCACTCGTAATGACGTCGGAAAATAAAAAACAAAGCGTCGCTCGGACTTACTGAGTAATTGGCAGCAGGAAGTACGTCGCTGGCTTTGTAACTGGCACAGTTAGTAGTTTGTCCTTGCAATTGCTTTGTGTACAGGTGCAGTGTGCAATACCAGAGTTATGGTTTACTACACCATAACAAAACATGTTTTAATATGAGATATTTTTGCGTTTTGAATAATTTAAACTTCGTATGTAGAATGTGAAAGGAATTGGGAGAGATAGGGAGTTAGCTGTTTTAATTTTTTATAAATAAAACCTGATCTTTTATAATTATAATATAGTGTATAATTCTGAGTTCGAATCCACAAAATTTAATTATTTCGATACAATAGCGGTGATCCCGTGCCCCCAGGAGGAGGAGGAAGGTACGGCACATCAGCATAGTAATTATGCTAATGTCTATGGGAGCCAGTTAGAAGGTTCCGACTTCTCATTTGTCCCATTTATAATAAGGAAAACAACATAATGGCATTCTGATAATTAATTTTCATTATCTACGACAGGATACGTCATGTTGTAATTACGAGAGGTCGACTGAACTGGACTGAACTGATAAAAAAATGCGAAAAGATTAAAATAGAACGGAGATGCTCCTTTGCAATATTCCTTTACTGACTAGTCTTGACTAAAACTTATTTAGCACACCATTTCAAATTAAGCAAAACGATTTATGCAATTACATAAAAATATTCTTAGGAATACAATAAAGAAATCTAGTAAACAAGTGTAATAATAATAATAATAGAAGCCCATGTGCTTTCTACCTCTTACGAAGAGGCTGGTGAGAACTAAGTCATTGTGGACGTTGAAGACAGCAAGACATCCGCACAGAGGCTATACAGATGCGTTGCCCTGCTTCCCTCTCTTCCATGGGCCACCGGCTACTCACACACCGCAAGAAACGCGACAGCCCAGCTGTCACTTAGTGCCGGTATTGTGTAAGCGAGAGGTACGACTTTGTGCCGGTTCGGCTGCAGGCATGTATGCAGCGTGGCACTCTTACTGGTTTTTCCACATTTTTAATAAATCACTTTATGTGACGAAGGTTAATTTTTTTTGTTTACTCTAAATAAAGTAGGTACTTTTGTTTGGTAGGCCTGGACCAGTTTTGTGACCAAGGCCAACCAAAGATATTTGTGACTTTACTCTAAACAAAGTACTTTTCAGGCCTGGACCCGGCTCAGCCGTGCTTTCGGACGACGAGCCGTGTGGAGCGGCTGGACGACACCGACGCAGACTTCGTGGACGTCATACACACCAACGGCAGGCTGCTGCAGAGGCTGGGCTTAGGGCTACCAGATCCTATTGGTACGTTGAAATCTGTCCAGGCTTTGTAAAGGTCGCAGGTAGTCTACTAGCTAGCTGAAGGTGGTCACAGTTTGACTGCCTCGTTGTCAAGTGTTAAGCGTGTTTAACCACAGCTACAGACGTGAGGCTTTGGGTTCGAATCCCCGGGTAGGAGCAAGAGTGTTATTGTGATTTTTCAATTTCTAAAGTTCGGAGCCAGGGAGTTGGTGGTGTTGAACCCGCGTACCTCGGAGAGCACGTTACGCCTGATTTTTCACCGGACGTGTCGACCTGTTTTTTTTTAAAGGAGAATGCCCATTAATGTATGGAGCGCCGTCCAGAATTGCATCAAAATGAAACGTGTTCTGGACGTTGTTTATTTAATCAGTTACAGCCGTCAATAATTATTTTTCAGATCAGCACCCGGGTTTAAAAGTTATTTAACGAAATGTAACAAAACCTCAAAATCGACATAGCGTTGACAGGTTAAGAAAAGTTGTTTGATAAGCGGTTTTAACTCATAGTAGATACTGTAGTGCTTATTAATATTGTAGTGCTTAGCATTACAATAGCATAGGAATATAAATAAATTTTTATATTATAGAAACTAATTGAACGAACGAGCAATGAAACCTACACAATGGATGTTTTTTTTTTAAAAACATATCTGTTTAGAATTCGGACAATAGAACGAATTTTGAATATTGTCTTTCCTTGACAATGTAAGATTTTCTCATTCCGGTATACGCCTTCGGGCACTAACCATATAGTAATACAAGAATGTGATTTAGTAGCCAGGGCTATAATAATTGTAACGGTTATGATGTATTAAATATTATAAATCTATATGAAGAATAAAGGCGTTTTCCTACAAGTACGTAGATCAAGAAGAAGCCCCAACATACATACATAGGAAGTATTTCTGCAAGAGCAGGCTACGTCCCCGATGTAGCTTGCAGGCACTACAATACTTATAAAAAAATTCTAATAGCACATTCCATTTAAAGTTAAATGTTACTACATTTAACATTAAATAATAAAAATCAAAAATAGCCAAAGTATATTGCGAAAATGTAGTTTATAAAGGTAAAAGATATAATATGTAATATATACAAATGAATGGCAACATAAATAAACACAGTGGGATATAAAATACAAATATCTCCGAGAGATTGTTTTGTTTGATCTACTTACATAATTAGGTAGACACAAATAAAATGTTTCATCATAATAGAATACGACTTGGGGAGGTACCTCTCGCTTACACGAGCCGGCTTAGTGACAGCTGTGCTGTCTGATTTTGAAATATTTCTTACGAGAATGAATCAATAGTATGGAACGCTGACCTAAACCTGAATGAGAGGAGTAAAATCGATAAAAAATAATCGGCTACACATCCCATCAAATTGTCACTTTAAATCGATTACCAATTTTAATGATAAATATTATTTGTTTAGCTGCAACACTAACTTATTGAATTCCGATTTGATATTTCCGAATACCGCCATTTTATTTTTATATACAAACAATCAATATTATGCTTTATTTTGTGTTCATTTTAATACCCGGGTTTTTCACACATATTTAAATTTTCAAAATGATGAAAAAAAATAAAAAAATAATTATAATATTACTTCTATTTTGATGCAAGAGAAAAATCCATACCATCAGCTGGCTTTCTCCTTTTAAAATAAGGAAGTAAACATCATTCCAAGGGTGTGTTTTAAATTTTATTGTCTAATTGTAATATTTTGTTAAATAAAAATCTATTTGAAATGGTCATTGAAAATACAACGATTGTGGTTCATACGTGAAATGTACTGACTTCAAGGTCAATGACGTCGGCCTACCGTGAGTCGCAAGTGCGATGCACGTGGTGACCAAGAAATATGTTTTACAACATGGGACAAAAAAAAATAACTCATTATTTTTTTATTCTTTTTTATTTCATAATTCGAATGCATTATTGATTCTGAACTAAACCTGAAAATTTGGCCGGTGACCAAAAAATAACCCTGTATATTCTGTTACCGTTCATCTCATGACGTCATGTAAATGTGTAGCACAAGTTTAAACCTTAGTGATTTTTTGATGCTATTGTGTATTTATTAAATTTAATATTGTATCTTTTGTGTTAATAAAAAATATTAAAAAAAAATTAAAGATTTTATTTAAAATTGTTCTTCTTCGATAAGTATCATTTAACAAAATCTGGAAAATCTTTAATGATTATGTTGAACAGCAGCAGCAAAAAATATTAACTACAGTTCCAAACCAACCAAATTAGCTTCAAAAATAGAAATAAGCTTACATTAATTCGCACAAAGCTGTAATTTGGCATGAATAGTGAGATCACTATTACAAACAATTTGTGAAAAGTCTGAATTTTTCCAACTATTCATCGCTATATCTCCGAAATGGCGATTCTTAGGGAAAAATAGAAATATAAATAATATAGAAATAGAGAATTAATAGCACGATGAATAATTTTAGTTTTAGCTATTTTTATGATAAAACTTGCTGTTTAGCTGAAAAATGCAAAATACCAGATTTTGCAACATTTCACTTTTTTTTTGCACACATCGGATCGATGAGTACCATCAATCATCTTTTCATTCATTGTAAGAGATTTATGTCCAGAATTGTACTCATAAAGGCTGATCATGATGGTTATGAAGGAAAACGTGCGTAGTTTTAACGATATATTAAGATTTGATTATACAGAAGTACTTTTTGATCATTACGATCAAAAAGTAATCAGTGGGAGCAAATGATGTCTTGTAGTAATATTCAGCAGTTTCGCAAACGTCTAATATTGTGTAACCATGCGGCCACATCTGTCTGCCTCGTTATATTACAAAATATATTCATGTCTTTTTGATGTTATTCTAATGAGAATATATTTCCATTTGGCCCATTGGCCCATACAGGAGAGAGTAAAAACGAGAGCACTGCATCTGCATAGCCTCTATACGGATATCCATGAGCGTCGGTAGTCATGAACACTGTGATTCGTAGGTCGTTTTAGTATATAGTAGGCATGTAAATTTTTCACTTTTTATGTTATATTTGGTTGTTTATGAACTGTTTCTTCTCAGCCTATTTCTGATGATGTCTCCAAATTATCCATTTACACAAACAATATTATTTTGAAACCAGGTGCCATGTTGAGCATTCAAATTAATATTTATTAAATATTAATTTAAATGCCATACGTTTGTAAGTTGTTAATTGGTGGACGTTGCGTGGCCACGCGTCTAACACTTTCAACTTACAAATTTGTCAAATTCACTCTAAAAAACACAACAATAGGCTTACATTTGAATGCCATGCATCGAGTTGAAGTCGGCGTCAAACTGGTATAATATGCGAACACCTTAAATTTGTTTTTTTCATGTGTGACCATCATTTCTTAAGTTAATTTTGTGTAAAATCTAAGATAGTTACAAATTAACATTGTTGTCCAAAACATAGTAAATAAAATAGTGTTATATATCTGTTACTTATCATCTATTAATATGAATAAATGAAAGGTGACCCGGCCGATTCAAATATATCTTCTTCGATAAGATTCATTCAACAAAATCTGAAAAACCTTGAATGATTATGTTGAACAGCAGCAGTAAAGAATATTAACTACAGTTCTTTAGAAATTTATACCGACTAGCTGATGCCAGCGACTTTGTTCGTATAGCGTAGTTCTATTATAATCAAAATGATAAAGGCAACATAAAGCTGGCATCTGTTCTTAGGTCCACTCCAGCAGCTTTGAAAGCTGCTGGAGTGGACCTAAGAACGTTGCCCCTGTGACTTGTTTATCGTCATTGCTAAGCAAGTACACACAGGAAATTGCGTGCGCGCGAACTCAATTGGGAAGTTCTTGGGAATTAGTGGTATAAGCGGTGTGAATACAGATTTACCGGCGGCACACCTATAAGATCATATAGGACTCTCTATATGCCACAAAGAAGCTCATTCGAATCCGACTAGTAGTTTCGGAGATAAGCCCGGACAAACAGACAAACAGAGAGGCTAAAAAATTAAAAAATAGTGTGTTCTAATACTATTTTAACATTACCCCCAATTAGTTTTTCGTAAAAATATTCAATGCACAGATACATGGATTTTACTATTTTATTATATGCATAGATGAAATTTGTTAATTGAATACATTTTTTTTTCTTTTTGCTCCCTTTGTGACATACTATTTTCAAATTTATATTTAAATATTCAAAACATATTTGCTTTTTACAAAAAACTTCTGTACGCCAGTTAGAATAATGAATATGCGATTGGATCACTAGTTTTCTGACAGATCGTAGCATTAAAGTCGTTGTCGATGGTGCATGCTCGGACCTCAAATCTGTCAATGCTGGTGTTCCGCAAGGCTGTGTTTTGTCTCCCACACTCTTTCTCCTGCATATTAATGACATGCTGCAAGCCAGCGGCATTCATTGCTATGCGGATGACAGTACTGGTGATGCAATATACACTGGCCGCGCTAATATTTCCCGGGAATACGTCACCGAGTATCGGAACAAATTTGTGTCCGAAGTCGAATCTCTGTTAGACAAAGTCTCGGAATGGAGACGACTTAATTTAGTCCAATTTAACCCCACTAAGACACAAGTTTGCGCGTTTACCACTAAAAAAACCCCATTCGACGTGTATCCTCGTTTTCAGAATACTCCCCTAATAGCCTCAGCTAATATCGGTATACTTGGTGTCGACATATCGAGTAACGTTCAGTTCCGCGGTCACTTGGAAGCGAAGGCTAAATTTGCCTCTAAAAAGCTGGGTGTTCTCAGCAGGGCGAAGCAGTACTTCATGCCAGCGCATGTGCTACAACTAAACAAAGCACAGGTACGACCGCACATGGAGTACTGCTCTCACCTTTAGGCTGGAGCCCCTCAATATCAACTTGCTCCATTTGACCGCATCCAACGTAGAGCGACTCGAATCGTTGATGATCAATATGTATCCGATCGGCTTGATTCTCTGACTTTGCGGAGAGATGTAGGCTCGCTCTACATTTTCTATCGTATTTACAACGGGGAGTGTTCCGAGGAGTTGTTTGGATCCCGCAGCGAAGTTCCACTTTAGGACATCCCGGCAGAACACCAAGTTCCACCGCCACCACCTAGATGTCCCAAAGTATACAACTGTGCGTTTCAGGCGCAATTTCTTACCACGCACAACATCACTTTGGAATGAGCTGCCACAGTCGGTATTTCCGAACCTATACGACCTGGGGTCCTTCAAGAAAAGAGCTTACTTAAACTTAAAAGGCCGGCAACGCGTCTGCAAAGCCTCGAGTTTTGCAGAGGATTGTAGCCATCTACCAACTACTCGTTTGCCCCTTATCCTATAAAAAAAAAAAAGTACCAATTGGTAAGAGGTAGTGCCGTGGTAACAGGTAGTGCCACACTGCATGCTTGCATGCAGTCGAATTGGGCCGGCACGACCGGGGAGGTACCTTTCGCTTACGCGAGACTGGCGTAAAGTGACAGCTGTGCTGTCGCGTTTCGTGCGGTGTCTAGGTAGCCGGTGGCCCATGGAGGTGGAAGGAGAAAGGAGTTTGTGAGAGTCAGTAGTCATGAAAATGGCCCCGGCTGCTCGTTTGCCTTCCTGTATCATAAAAAAAAACCAACTGTCACATAACATGACGTCTACATAATATTAGTCCACAGACTACCCAAGTGGATATATTTTGTCTTATTGTTATCATAAATAGGTCTACCACACTGCGTAAATTTATGGGATGTCGAGGATTCTAATGTCGTTACATTTTTGTCCTTTTTATTTATGAACGAAAAGCGAATACCAATTATAACATCAATATTAGAATGAATCGCCGCTCTTGAATAACACAAAGGCTTTGACTTTTATTTTTATCGAAGCGGAAACAATTTCTCTTTTAAAAATGAAAACGTCCTGTTTTTATTTCTTTTCCCAAAGCTCTTCGGGACAGTTGAATGATTAGTGAGAAACTCGGTTTGATGTATTTCAATAAAATCAATGTCTATTCTTTAAAATATTTTCTTTCTTTGAATAAAATTAAAGGTTTTCTTTCTTTGCCTTTATCTATACTAATAATCTAAAGTGGAAACCTTTGTATTTTTGTATGTTTGTATTGAATAGGCTCAAAAACTACTGGACCGATTTCAAAATTTCTTTTACCATTACTTAGAGGGATTCTTCCGAATCCGTACAGGCTATATTTTATCCCGAAAAAATGTTCCTATGGGATGCTATAGGATGTTTTTCACGGGATCGAAATTTGCGCGGGTGAAACCGCGGAACCCAGCTAGTTTTTTATAAAACTGATTGTGTGTGTATGATAGTGTTAACGATTCATATTGTATTATAACAAAGACAAACAACTTTAGTGTGAAAAATATATTAATTTCTGTTATTAATTCTATATTTTATTCTTATTTTATATTAAGTGAAATATGATATGGAATGAAAAGTGGTGGTATTTTTATTACTAATTATAAAACTAACAAATTATATCTCCTATTTCTAGTTATTTCATCATCAGTAATGAAATAACAAAAATAAAGTTAAATGATAATGTAGAAGTTGATGCACATTTCGAAATTACCTATAATCTGGTTATTAAAAAGAAATGTAGATTTATAGGAATTAAATAATAAATGCAAACTTGTCAAATGCAAATCAAATGATATTGTTGAATGGAAACGTTTATTCAATCGAATATAAATTCCCAATTGTTCGGTATGGTCTTTAATGATAAACAAACGCTATGCTAAGCAAAACGAAAATATTTTGATGTCGCCCTAAATAAATACCATTGAATATTTTGCCGCTGGAATATACTTACTTCATACGTAGAAGATTTTTTCTGTTATTATATAGAAGAATTAACCATAATAATATAATAATCCATCGAAGCATGACTTATTGTGTAAGTTTTTAGGCCTATATTTACCTATCAGTTTCGTCTAATTTATTTAAAACT
>LUGF01051927.1:339662-351699 GCA_001625245.1 Calycopis cecrops | reverse complement strand
GCGATGTTAAAATAATATTAGAACACTTTTCAAGGTTTTATAATTTTTTTGTATGTCTGTTTGTCCGTTTGTCTGTTTGTACTGGCTAATCTCCGAAACTATTAGGTGGATGCGAATGAAACTTTTGTGGTGTATAGATATTAAGCCTGGTCAACATCAAAAATACTTTTTACTGCGGTAAAATCACTAATTCTTACGGGAAATCAAAATTTCGGCACGCAAACAATAACAAATAACTTTGATTATAAAGTTTCTACGCTACGCTAATATATTTGCTATTTTATTTAACAAATAGCGTAGTATACATCGTTGCTGAACGCACCAACTTTCAGGTTCCCTCTACTAGCCCTCGTACTTTTCCATCAATATGAGCTTTTCCAAGTTATCTTCAGTATTGAGGGGCCGACTCAGAAGAAGAACTAGCGATGAAGCTGCGCCTTAAAATTCTCACTCATTCGTGGGTAGTTCGAGGGGCGAGCCCTGCACCCAGGCCGCCCAGCCACCCACCCACCACGCATTCATGATTCATTCACGAGGTCATGTCGTGACGTAAAGTTTGCTCGATAATCTAATCAGAAAATTAAATATCACTTTTTAAATTAATTGAGTTTGTAGTTTTGTTTGCGATGCGTAATGTTCTGAAATAATGATCCGATCATAAAATTTCTTTAACAGAAAGCTGTACTATTCAGAGTTGAGATAGGCTATATATTATTACTGTGCCCCGTGATTTTACTGGCGCAAATTATATCCAAAGAGGTCCTATTTGTTTCTGGTATTAACGCCCAACGAAGTGAGTACGGGTCGGTTAATAAATCATCGTTAATCAACGAATCTAATCTGAAACATTTGGTTTCAAGGCATGCAATAATTGGTCTGACGTTACAATATCAAACGTGATGCAATACTGTTAAATATACGTTCGTGAAACTTATTGTCAGTGCGTTTACAGTGGCACGGATCCTCGGACATTTGGTTGTAGACTGGCGTGAAAAGTTTTCGCGATGTGGATATTTTGGGACGTTTCCAAGTATTGCGTGAGGTGCGTCCGGCCCGGCCTTGGCCTTCGTCAACAAACATTACAGGAAGGCGGCGCCGGCCTGTAGTTTCAGTTATTTGAGAACCGTGTAGAAAAATGTGCTTTGATCGAGATACGTAAAAATTCTAATTCAGCGTTATCTGTTACGCACACGTCTGTTTTTTGTGATAAACAAGTGAAAAGCTTTATCGATAATTGTCCATATATGTCTATAATATATAAACTGATGATATCTCCGTGATAACTCTTGATACTGATAGTCGTGCGATTGGGAGCGAGCACTGTAGCGGTATATGATGCTAAGAACAGAGCACAATATTTTCAACATACGTTTTTAAGTTGCATTTGTAATGTCGGAGTTCGGTGGTAGTGGGAAATCGAAAAACAAATATCAAATAAACGATATATCGAATGTGAAGTTTACGAAAAATTCAAAAAATGGTTCGATCGATAATCCAAGGTGAGTTGGCTTTTATTTCAATATCGATCGTGGAATATCATTGTACAATGATTGTGATTAATTATGTAAATAAATAAATGCTTGTAATTATATGCATAAAATTCAAATGTTTGAGTTTAGTTACCAATCAAATATGTACGTTATTATGATATATTTTTTGTTACCTTAACATTGAATTTTTTAACATGGTAAACTTGCGAATAAATTTTCTTGAAATGCTGGTAAATTAATAATATATCTAATACATTTTTGTTATTTTATTAAAATTGAGGTATTGATTTTACTGTCGTTAAATATGGTTCCTCAACAATTATTTTGTTATTTTTATGAGAAGTTACCATATTGTTGTGTAATAACGAATAACACATTATTTAAATGATACCACAAATTAACGGAATCCGTTGTTCAAATAATAAAGTAATTACTTTTAAAGATTCATATTTGTATTAGATTTTTTCTTTTTTCAATTAAAACATTATCTACGGAACTTAAGTTTTTTAGTAGTAATAATACCTACTTGTAACTGAGTAGCTGTAACCTAAATTGATATAACTGTCCTCAACTAATCCGAATGAATATAATTTTATTAATTATTTTATTTTAGTGAATTAATCCCTTGTCTTACCTACCTATATATAAAAATCTTGTGTTTTGTTGTCGAAATTCTCCGAAACGGCTTGACTTACCGAAGTTTTATTTTTTAATTTTGTGTAAAATAAAAATGTGTGTGTATTTTTTGCAAAGAATGTTTCAACTTTTTATTCCGATAATTTCATCATCACCATCATCTCCATTCTATTGCAGTCCACTGTTGGACATAGGCCTCATATTACATATGATAGATTCATACTCACGCGGTTTTTCTACCGAACAGCCCGACGACATCGGGCGCAGCTAGAAAAAATATATGAGATATTAACAAAACTCTTTACATCTTACAAGGTTGCACTCACTTTTAGTACTCGTGTTATTTTTGGTACATCATCGATATCGAACTTCATCCGTCTACTTTTGTAAATGAGCTACATCTACATAGATACTTATTTAAGAAGGCTTGTGAAATCGTGCGTAAAATCATTATGGACTCGTGCTCCGAAGGTTCCGCCTGCTACGATTAAGAACGCTGTTAATATGTTAATTTTCATTGTCTAAGTTTCATTAAACAAACAATGACCCGAAAAAACAATATTTCGAGCATGTTGTTTACCAGTCGCTTCCTTTACTTGTACAATGCTGAATTAGGTCAAGGGAGCGCCTAAGTATGATATATATCGTGACACAACTTTAGGATTATAAAATCTATCGGATATGAACAAAAATGTCAAAAATTAATTCAAATACACAGGTATTTTCTGTTGGTTCTACTTTATGTCGTCAATATGAATTCTTGTTAAAAACATTGGGTTGCAAAAGAGGTTACTTTATTTTCTCCTACCGATTGTTTTATACATTATCAATGCCGTAGAGCTCCAAAAACACACTATGTGTCGATTTCGCAAAATCTCATACAAGATACAGGCATTTGTGAGTTTACTGAAACATGATTATTGATAGTTATACAATATTTCTTATTACAAAAGTAGTAGTTACGAAATTTAAAAAATTCTTTTGAGTCGAAAACTGAATATTATACTATAACATAAATTGTTATTAATGGCAGATCCAACCAGATCATCTTTGTATTAATTCTATCGAACAACTTTTCAATTCCTTTATTTTAATAGCGTTTACGTTATCATTCCTATTTTTTCCTTTTATTGATACTTTAAGTGCTTTTGTTACTACTGATTTTAGTTATAGGAAGATTCACTCTCTCACGAAAAGCACTTGCTAATGCGATTTCGCCCCTGTTTTCATCCATTTCTTGTGTTATGTTGTTGTGTGTTGCTGGAGTGTAGACGTGGTTTTATTTCGAGAGAAATGTCACTGACTACGACTAGCAAAGAACAGAAAGATAACCAGACGAAGTGATTCCTGATGGTCGTCCCTGCATTCTTTTGCAAATGTTATTAATGTACACCCCAAGTAAAACAGTTGCTCTCGAGCTCGAGCGAAACAAAGAACTTAAAAATCGCTGTAATTTGGAAGTTAAACATTATTGCGCCACGATTAAAAGAATTTAAATGAACTTATAAATCCAAAACTTATAGGCCGCCTCTAGCGAAGATAAGGTTTGATAACAATATTTAATCTTCCCATTCCTTCATACTTAACGTAATATTAGCATTCTCCCACTCAGAATCATCATAATCGTCATCAACCAGAAGCCACTGCAGGACTTTGGCCACCACCAAAGAGCGGTATAGACCACGGATAGAGCTCCCCTCCACCTTGTCCAAGTTGCCAGTGCAAGCAGAATATATAACACGATTAGCTATGCCTCGCGGTTTCACCCGCGTAAATTTCGATCCCGTGGAAAATAGAAAATCATCCCAGGGCATCCCATAGGAACAATTCTTCGGGATGAAAACTATCCTGTTTTAATCCAAATCACCCTCTATGTGTGTGCCAAATTTCATGTAAATTGGTTCAGCAGTTTTTGCGTGAAGGAGTAACAAACAAACAAACAAACGTACAAACTTTCGCATTTATAATATTAGTAGGTACTTACTAACGGTTGCAAGCTTGCGATATAACAAAGAAGCACTAGCTACTAGGCGTTGCCTTGACTACAGGTGGATTAATCGATGTCGTTAAAATACCCGTACAGGTTGAAGGTTGTAAAAATTGAATGGTTTAGAAATCGGGATAGATGTTACGCGGGTCACGGAGAAAAATATACGATTCATAGGGACCACAGGCGTATTAGTGTGAACAGTAAATGTAGAGGAAGGAATGCCGTTATATTCCAGTGTAATATTCGCTCACGCTAGACACACCTAGACATCTAGACATATAATAAATCTGTAGAAGGGTCAATTCTGTACATTAAAAATATTGAAAAATAAATAGCACTGGGTGTTACTGGATCGATACCAAACCCAAATATGCGATTAAAAAAAATTTTGTCTGTTTGTCTGTCTGTCTGTATGTTCAGGCATCACGTGAAAACTAACGGTTCGATTTCAATGAAACTTGGTATAATTATACCTTATTATCCTGGGCATAAAATGGGATACTTTTTATCGTGGAAAAATACGTAGAAAAAAATAAACCCATCCTCGCGAAGACCGACATCCGCGCGGACGGAGTCGCGGGCGGAAGCTAGTTTTAGAATAAGTCTGAAATTCTTCGCTTCTGCAGTTCCGACTCAGGTCTCAGTCGTTTCCGGTACCCGCCCGCAACTTCGTTTACGTAAATCCGTTTGTTTATCGCATACGGTTAAAGAGTGGTATATAGCCTTCCTCTTTAAATAAACTTACTAATACTGAAAGAATTTTTCAAATCAGACCATTACTTCCAGAAATTACACTTCAGTTCAAACAAAAAAACAAACTCTTCAGCTTTATATTATTAGTATAGATATAGGTATACGATACATTTATATTTCCTCATTTCTGATGAAACTAATTCACAATTTAATAATATTTTTTTAATGAAACGATAAAGAGTCCAAGGCCTGTTTATTCACTATTGTATTTTGCATCGTTTCGTAGATTACTTTTCTGTATTAAGAGGTAGCGTGTAGCCTTTGATTATTATAATCAAAGCGTGCATTTCAATTTAAGCATTTTTTTTTATTTTTTTTTTAAATTTCATTCTTATTTAAGCATTGACGGCCGGTGAAGTACCTCTCACTCTCCTGATACCGCCTTAAATTTGAGGACTATGCTGACGCGTTTTGTGCGATTTGTGAGTTTAGGTGGTACACAACACCTGCATATGCGGATGCTACTGGGCGGCGGTAGTCAACAGTCACAAAAGCATTGATTTATTATTTGCCCTTATATACTATGCCAAGTATAACGTCTACTGAAGTATCAGCTGCCGCATATTCTATTTTTATGAGGTTGGTACTTCTTCTTCGATAGAAGATGGCACCATTTTAATTGACTAATTAAACATTACACTAAAATATTTAAATTTATTATTCATTAGATTTTGCCCTACCAGTAATTTGATACTGAAACGCTAGCATTTGATACCTTCGTCAGGTCTGAACAGGTTAAATACCGACCCGCACATCCCTGGATTTTACTGTCATTTACAAAAACAAAACTATAATTATTATATCTTATCTTTATCTTGTTCGTGATGCCATATATGTGCAGATTAGAACATTACTAATTTATCAGTGTTATTCAAATAAACACCAAACCGTAGATTACTTCCTCGCATATGATAAGTCAGTACATCATACAGTCATTTCAATATCATTCAATCACGTGATGAATGTAGTACACGCACGTGTACAATACCAAATTATATTAGTGGTCGATAAAAAAATACACCATATTTTGAAAGGTGTAATGATTGTTCAAAATGGTTGATTATTACAATGAAATGTCAGATAAATACGATAATGTTTTATTGGTTGACGTACGGACACTAATCACAGATTGCTTCAAATATTTGTTCATTCTGTAGTTTTTTGAACTCATTTTTGCAATATAATATGTACATATTGAAGATCAGCTATCTGGTACCTGACCGTGGTGTCAACTATTTGGTACCTGACCGTGGTGTCAACTATCTGGTACCTGACTGTGGTGTTAACTATCTGGTACCTGACCGTGGTGTTAACTATCTGGTACCTGACTGTGGTGTTAACTATCTGGTACCTGACCGTTGTGTCAACTATTTGGTACCTGACCGTGGTGTCAACTATCTGGTACCTGACTGTGGTGTTAACTATCTGGTACCTGACCGTGGTGTTAACTATCTGGTATCTGACTGTGGTGTTAACTATCTGGTACCTGACTGTGGTGTTAACTATCTGGTACCTGACCGTTGTGTCAACTATTTGGTACCTGACCGTGGTGTCAACTATCTGGTACCTGACTGTGGTGTTAACTATCTGGTACCTGGCTGTGGTGTTAACTATTTGGTACCTGACTGTGGTGTTAACTATCTGGTACCTGACCGTGGTGTCAACTATTTGGTACCTGACCGTGGTGTCAACTATCTGGTACCTGACTGTGGTGTTAACTATCTGGTACCTGACCACGGTGTCAACTATCTGGGACCTTTTACGCAGGGGAATGCATTACGCACTAGCCCTCGGGGAATTTCACAATCTTGAGGAGTGTGGGACTCCCGGCCGAGTGCCAGTTTACCCACTGAACCCCTGCTACTCGTCCATCTCGCCGTTATTGGGGGCCCCAGTCGCGAGCATTCTACCACAAGACCCCCCGGATTTGCCTTACGGCACCTTCACTGCAGTTGACGGGCATATTGTGTCGGACGCCTGCCTCTTCATCCTCGCCGATGGGAAGGCGCATCAGCTCGCGCCTCTCTCTCTCTTTATCGGCGACCTCTTTTTGCTGCATGATTGTCTCGCAGAAGAAGGAGAAAGCGTCCTAACATCGCTCGCTGCCCAGAATCTTACTGACGATGCTGTGCTGCGAGTGACTATGGTCAAGTTCCGTCGCTAGGGCCACCTTTTCAGTGGTCCATTTAGTACAGTCTGCCAGGGCGTGTTGAGCCGTATCATCCAGGTATATCCATATATCTGATACCTGCCCATGGTATTAATTTACCAACATTAATAAGCTTACTATTTTTGCTCAGGAATCCATTTTGCTTGAGACATTTGGTTATCAAACAAAACATTCACACAAATTCTTTTACAGCTTCTCAGGGATTGAGAGATTCATTTATTTGTTTGTATTGAATAGGGTCCAAAACTGCTGGACCGATCTAAAAATATCTTTTACCGTTAGTAGCCAACATTATCCATGATGAATATAGACTTCTTTTTACCGCGGAAAATGCTTCATTCCCACAGGAAACCGGGTAATAAGACAAGCGCTGAAGTTTATTAATTACTAGTTGACCCGACAGCCGTTGTCTTGTCAAAATGTGTTGTCATGGTAAAGTGTAATGTTATGTGACCGAATTGTCAATCCGTTATTTTGCCCCACAATAGTGTATTTCAAGTCGAGGTACCGACTGCAACATTATATATTTTGATAAATTATAGCCTAAATGTTACCGAAGACTTAAATAACAAAAAAGGCTCATCAAAATCCGTCCAGTAATTTTTGCGTGAAAGCCGCACAAGGAACACACAGAATAACCTCTTCTACAGTTTTATTATACGTATGGATGTGACGAAGGTGAAACCGCGGGGCACAGATAGTATCATATATTCCCCTGACGATATACTAAAGTTTAAATTATACAGTAGTGTGTATAAAAATATGAAGTGTATTCTACGCCTTATCACTAGTGCGAATTAGCAAAGTCAATTGAAAACAATCATGAGCACTAGAGGTAGTTATTAGTAATGAACCATACTGCCTGTGGACAATGTATAGATATCATGAAAACAATAATATGATGACGATAAAAAACAGGCATCTATGGTTAAATAACTGATTTTTCGCGGTTTATTCATGCAAGTATTTTACGATCACGGCGTTTGAGAAGCGACCATGGGTATGGGCTTTTAATAAAGTATGGCATCAGGACATCCGTCACCTCAGGCCACCTGTGAACATGGGGCATGGTTGCTTACCCCCGTTATAACTGTATTTACAATACACATAATATTAACTTTATGAATCCAATGTTTTTATGGTAAACTTAAATTATAGAAGACATTAAGAGCTGTTTAGACGAAGCAAGCTTAAAAATACTTAACTAGATAAGATAGAAAGAAAGAAAAGAAAGAAAAGACATTTATTTGAACACAAACAAGAGACAGACATGTACATTACACATACACAATATAAACTGTAATATAAACATTTCAAAGCTGTGTGTCTCTCGGATGCGTCAAATTGGCTTGGCTCGACACAAGTCAGCTG
Organism: Calycopis cecrops; assembly: GCA_001625245.1. Lineage (NCBI taxonomy): Eukaryota > Metazoa > Arthropoda > Insecta > Lepidoptera > Lycaenidae > Calycopis > Calycopis cecrops. The sequence continues at coordinate 343,289 of LUGF01051927.1, read as the reverse complement.
AACATGATAAACATGTCACCTGACACCGGTTTTCAACCAAACCAATGAGTTGCATCCATTGAGTTATTATTACTACTAGTACATATAACTCAATGGTTGCATCACGGTTGTCGAGCGTCTATTTCTTTAAACATTTCATAAATTTGCATAAAAGTACAAACCCAAGCGACAATTGAAAACCAAAGAAAAAAAAACGAATTAAAAATGGGAAAAAAAGGAAAAAAACGTAAATAATAAAATGTAACACAAAATTTATAACATGTACACATAAAACATATGACTATACACACCACCACTAATTACACAGACATAATTATTAATTATGTACATATATAGTTTATATAGAATAAGTATAGTTACCTATCTAATATATAAAATTCTCGTGTTAGATATTAGATATGTTCCCAGTATTAATATTCCGCTGCTGTTCTACTAGAAATTTCTTCAGAACTCGACTGAATGTTTGTACGGTAAATAAATAATAATAAATACATAAATATCTGTGGACTTTACAGACCACGTTAGCCTAGCCCCGTGCTAAGTACCGTAAGGACTTGTGTTACGGGTACTAGACAACGGAATATATTTAATATGTTTTATAAATTTAAGAAATTTTGTATATTTAAGATTTTTATTATATAAATTTATACAATACGTAGATAAACATCCATGACCAAAGCGGGATTCGAACCCGCGACCCCGGGCGCAACATGCTCCACTTATCCGAGCCCTGTACCACTGCGCCAGCCTGGTTATCTAATATGTAGTTTTACGAGTTGAAGAAGTGATATTTGAAAACCGCGTAAGTCGAGGACTTAAATAGATCGTGTGTAGTTTATAGATCCAACAGTCAACCTACAGTCAAAAGAGATGGCAACGGAAAGTTGCTGGGCACTTTTTTCACCCCTTTCAGAGAGATTGGAATTTTTGTTTGTTGTTTTTACACATTATGAATTTTTCACTGATAGATTGTGCAGATAACATAATATCTGAAAGCATTGGTCACGACGAAGTTAACTATAAGTATACTGTTGAGGAATATATCCTAGGTCCCACGGAGATGCAAAATAATTGGTCTCCTATATTCGAATTTTCAAAATCTCCTTCAGAGCTCTCCTTTATGGCATGTCCCACGCGGGCTACATCGAATTTATGATTACTCTACTCTCGCTGTATGTGCAATTCCCGAATTATTACCCGAGTACCTGATTTTCAGGTAGGTAGGTAGATCAATCACATAATTCCCTCTGTTAAAACGTACGGACCGGGTTTTTCCACCAAACCAAATTCCCAAACTTCCCTGGAAAAAAAAAGGTTTGTTTTATGTCTTTATGATATAATTTTTTAACATTAGCTCATATAGCGTTCTAAGGGAAAAATTCATATGTAATTCGTATAAAGTATAAACCATAAAATTATTTCTTAATTTCGAAGTGACAGAATTGTTCAAAAATATTGATCAATTCGATCACAGTTTAATATATTTTATAAATACCGGGATGTATATAAGAAGAATCCATGTAATCGCTAATCGCTAATAAATGCGCTGATCAATAATTAAGTAATAATAAAACTCTTGATCTAGTAGGTATTGTTCGCCACCATTTCCGGCACGTAAGTACCTAATAGGGGGACAACGACAGCCCCTGGGTACATCATACCCTGGGATATCTAAAAAACATCGAGATCACAACTCCTAAAATGTCATAAATGTTAAAAAATCTCACCAATACCAAAATAAATAGGAAATATTTGACTTGATTTTGCGTCATCGTCAGAATATAGGTCGGGTTGTTGTTGTACCGTGATTGATGATTGATCTGACAGGTTCAGGTTGCGTCAAGTGACAGTGCCCGGCGTGTTTGTATGAAGGGAGTTATAAATGTAGAGAAAGCGAGACAAATGTGTTGGGTTCGTGTTCTCTCTGTCTGCTCAAATAGGTGCTAAAGGCAACACACCAAGCTGATACGATAAGATTTTATCTGCGTATAAAACCATCCTTTAATATACAGATTCTTGACAGTAAAAGTTATCTGGGTAGTGTGTTTCCTTCAGTATAGTATAGAGAGCGATATTTACGGATATGCGCTCAGATACTGATATTTTACCGCATCTGCACAGTCATAACTGGTGTAGGTAAAGATTCGTCACGGTCGAGCATATTTATTTACTATTTATGTAATATATATCATGTACTATTGTTACAGCGATGAGGATCAAAAGAAACCTGAAGTTGAAATACCGAGCATATCCTTTATCACGCTAGTAAGTATTTCTGTTGTATAGTTACGTAAATAAAGAACAAAATAATAGTTTAAAAACAAAAAAAAACACGCTTCATCAATCCTGCAATCAATCCTGGCGATCCTAATAAGGATAATGGGAAACTGTTATGAAATTATTGCATTGTGTTCGATCCTTGATACGTATGCAAAGTTTCAAATTAATCAGACTTCTGGAAACCGGTGAAAATTAAGCTCAAAGATTCCGTTACATACATACATACAACCCGAGCTAATAAAAGCGCGTTAATAGTATATTTTAAATTGATTTATTAGACTACGTTGCCGGGAGTCCAGAGAACATTTTAATATTCACCATAATCTAATCAGTGGCGAGACCAATGGTTGTTTCATATGGGATGTTACAAGTATGACGTAAGCACGTAAGCAGATTGTTTGCAATGTATAAACACACAATTTGATAAACGAGTCGTCAATATTTTAAATTTTATTTCTATAGCTGATGACTAATTCCAGATCCTTGTAATAAATATTTCATCATCAGCTGGAAGACTTCCACAGCTGGACATAGACCTCCCCCTTATTTATTACTAGCGGAAGCCCGTAACTTCGTTTACATGAATTCGTATTTTTTCCGCAGTCGGGTAAAAATTTTCTCGCCAAATGGACTAACTTATACTGAAAGAATTTTTCAAATCGGACCAGTAGTTCCAGAGATTAGCGCGTTCAAACAAACAAACTCTTCAGCTTTATATTATTAGTATAGATTGAAATAAAAGAAAAAATGCCTTTTCATTTATTACCCTTACATTCTTTCTTTTCTTACAAAATCAATAAAATTTCATTGTCTAACTTTTGCTCATGTCCATCAATTTTCGCAGTTTCGCTTCGCGACCACAAAGGACAAGCTGTTCATATTCTTCGGCATCGTATTCTCAGTGTTTTGCGGCTCCATGGCCCCCATCAACACGCTGCTGTTCTCCTCCTTCCTCCAGAGCATGGTGAACTATGGTAGGTCGGTGATCATGGGGCAGCCCGAGCCGGATGTGTTCATGGAGGCTGTGACGAGGTTCGCACTATACAACAGCCTGGTCGGCGCGATCATGTTGGTGCTGTCCTATGGCGCCACCGTGCTTATGAACAGTTCCGCGTTTAATCAGGTACGTTTAATATATCTGGATATAATAATATTCACGACTTTTACGTTAATTTAACTCTGTGCTATGTATCGCAAGGACTTGTGCTACGGATACTAGACAAGGGAAATATATAAGTATTAGAGACTCCAAATTATCATGGCGTTTAGGGCAAGCTGTACTCTCTAAAACTGACCATAAATCACAATCCAGCGGATTAAGGCTGTGTCCCCAGTAGACAAACCGTT
>LUGF01051927.1:318800-331573 GCA_001625245.1 Calycopis cecrops | reverse complement strand
TACGCCACACCCTGTATATATAGGTTGTAGTTGTACAAGCCCAAGGTTCAGAAGCTTTGCAGAAATTTTATTGTAAGGTTCAATATTCGTGTAAACTTAGACGTCGTCATAAAACTCATAATTGTATTATTATCTCTAGGTTTGTTCAACGGCCTGGCGATGGGAACGCTGTTCTTCTGCATCTTCTGCGCCTACGCCATGTCCTTCTGGTTCGGCTACAGGCTGATGGTCGACGAGCCGGACACTTACGACGTTGACACCATGATCGCCGTACGTAGCTTTATTACTTTTAATACTTTAGTGTAGGGGGGCAAACAGGTTTTAGGAGTAGTATAGAGGGGCAAACGAAGCAAACATCTTGAAATGTATGTCGGTCCAATTAATTAATTAACCTATTAATTCCTTGACACGAATCTAATCTTAAGTTTTTATTATCTTATTTATTTGAATCTGAATATTTTGCATGTAACTGCAAGTTTAATTTCATTAATTTAATTTAACACACAATTTATTTTATTTTATTGACTTATTACTATTTACTTGCTGACTCTATTCTAAATATCGTCTTAATACAAATGTTGTGTCACCTGTAAAAGTGCACGCATCAGAACTTCTTTTATATCCAAACTTATTGTCGACCGACCGTCTTAAGCCGACGTATCAAAAATCAAAACCAAAAAAGGGACGAATGACCCTCCATCGAGGATAAGTGCAATATCTGATCGTCGGACTCACACTCCCAAGGCCACTCTGATTAGGAGGTATCCAAATGGGAATATCAGAAAATATAAATGTATGGTGTTACAGAATATATGGGAACAACAGGTTCCAATATAGAAGAATAGATATGAGATAAATAACCGCAACGAGTGCTGTTTGTGATTTATTGCTCTACCAAGTGCATTGAATGTGAATGTTGCTGATGTAGACTTAGCCTAAATTATAAACTAAAGAATGTTGTACTTTTTTTTGTACAAAAAATGTTATTATTGCTATACTGGTGGATTATAATCCTTGTTTCATCGTGTACAGGTCTTCTTCGGAGTCATGATGGGCTCGGCCAACTTCGGCATCTCCTCGACGCTGATGGAGGTGTTCGGGGTGGCGAAGGGCGCTGGCGCTCAGATATTCAACCTTATCGACAACACGCCCACCATCAACCCCCTGCGGAACCTCGGCATGACCCCGCCGAGCATCGAGGGCAACATCGACCTCAAGAATGTCAAGTTCCACTATCCATCCAGACCGGATGTACCGGTGAGTAACTTACCTATATTGTTTATACATAAGCTGACCGGGTCACGCGTTGCTGTGGATCAAATTAATATCCTGACCATTATCGGAATATCATGAAGCTTAAATTTTAAGTAGGATAAAGTTACATACAAGGTTGATAAAAGCGAGAGGCATTAAATGAAACCACATATTTAGGGTATCATTTCCAGGGTACACAACAAAAATCAGATCAATAGGAGCAATAGTTTAGCTACAGGATTTTTTTTAATTTTTTGTCGCGTCGTATACGCTGTATCCTCAGCTGATCGAGCGCCCGGCCGCCCTTAGTCCGTCGGGGTCATTCACCACGTGCGAGGTGAAGCTGCCCGGTACAAAGCGTGATTACAGTTTATCGCTATTTGCTATTTGTTAAACAAGTTGTTTGAAAAAAGTATTTCCCTATACTTGCCGTAAACTTTTAATTAATAGTTTCGTAGTAACTGTAGGCACTTCTATACTCGGAATTTTAATTCGATTCCAGATTTGACAATTTCAGTGTTGTAACGTTATGACAAGTACTAAATAGTGACGTTGCGAAATTATTCGATACGGAAATTAAATATTTCCGAATCGTTTCCTCTTGTTTATAGTAGTATCAACTACTACTTTAATCGAAACTAAGTACTGTAGTACTGCCAGCAGTTCTTCTGTAGATTGTTCAGGGGGCGTAGTCACTTCTGCTAGCAGTATTACCTAAAAATCTGTAAAACCCTAAAAGACCCTAGATTACTACTGCCTACTCATACTATCCCAGCTGGGTGAAAGATATTAAATATGAACACTTGATATAATTATTTTTAATGTATTTATTTCTGAGTCATAGTACATAAAATACATTTGTCTTGTTTATAAAATCTATCTTAATTACATATTCGATATGCTTCCATTCTGATCTATCGTCTCTCAAAGAGTCTCATAGAATAATATTTCTTTTTCTTTCTGACAGGAAGAAAAATCTTGATTCCATCATTCAAATTTGAACTCATATTTTTAATAAAAACATATCAAACGTAGAGGTTTCATTTGATATGAGTATAGAGTTTCCTCTATACGTACATCAAAAAATTAAATATTTTTGAACGGATAATTTAGTTATGACGATTAATTAAGTATCTGAGAGTTTTCTTTAATAATTATAATATGTGAAATTAATAAAAAAATGCGATAATGAAGGAACATGAGAAATAAAACAAATGGTTGTAATATGGGCCTCCAATTGCACAGAAGTTTAATTTTTCACGTACTTGTAGACGTTGCGGATCATTACTTTTTCAGTAACAGTTAAAGCTTTTCGTGGACGTTTTTTTTTTTGGGGACAAGAATACTTATGTCCGCGTCTTTTTGTGATGTACTTGGCTGAGGATCAATTTTGAAAAAAGAAACACTCAAAGTTTACAAAACGTAACAACAAACACGACGTAAATAAACTTTAACAAAAACTCAACAAAATAACAAAATATCGCAGTTAAACAAGATATTTTTGACGACAAGCCTGGCGCAGTGGTACAGGGCTCGGATAAGTGGAGCATGTTGCGCCAGGGGTCGCGGGTTCGCATCCCGCCTGAGTCATGGATGTTTATCTCTGTATTGTATGTATTTCTATAATAAAAATCTTAAATATGTAACATTTCTTAAAATTCATAAAACATATTAAATATATTCCGTTGTCTAGTACCCGTAACATAAGTCCTTACGGTACCTAGCACGGGGCTAGGCTAACGTGGTGTGTAAAGTCCACAGATATTATTATTTATTTATAATAATTCGTGCTGACTTTGACTTTGACTGAATTCAGACTGGAAGAATGAAGCCGAATGGCAAGATAAACAAAATAGCGGTAGCTGTCCGATCTCGCGTGTATTGCCAAGACAGAAAACAATCTATCAAGGCTCTTTTATTATAAGTTTTGTTCTTTAATATAAATAACAAAATAATGTAAAAAACAGAAATATTAACTTTTAATAAAATAAAGCTCTTGTTATTAATTAATAATGATTATTATGAATTATTATGTATTTATTTCAATAAAAATCAATCATTTATTTTTTTATTGGCACACCGACATTATAATTATAATTAAATAAACATAAAATCGCGATTGTTTATCGATTGTTGTGTTCATCACTATTATGTTATATGTGGTATCATTATTTTATAAAATGACAGTAGCTAATGTCAAATGTGGAATCGAATTATAATTCCGAGTATAGTATATGGTTTCATTTAATTCCTCTCGCTTTTATCAGCCTTGTATATGTGCAAAGTTTTATTAAATCGGTTCTATAGTTTAAAGTCCATCGCAGTCGACAACTTTGTAGTCTTTATTCTGTTCCAATGAGAGTTATAAATTATAATATTTGTTTAGGCTGAGTCTTGAGGTTTAATTAAAACATTATTTGTTTTACAGACACTGATTTATTCAGGTATAAAATACATGACCGATAAGGTTGGCAAATCGGGCCGGAGAGAATTGACGGACGCGTCCCTCGACGCTGTCAGTCCGGAAACCGGAAATGTAACATAAAAAAAAACGTCACAGATTATGCACTTGTTTACACATTAAGGTTTAATAGTTTGCCACTGTCACTTGACGCATTAAACGTTCATAATTAGATGGCGGTGCCATGCATATCTAGTGTGAACAATATTATTAATATCATTAGGATTGTCTCATTGGTATCTCGTTTAAGATTCACTCCTGATAGTTGGTGTCTACGCCAATCTATATTGAATCATAACTTTTATGGTAATGATGCGTATTACACTGTCCTTGTATGTAACGATAACCTTGGTGGTAAACCAAGTGCGTTTAAGGTGACCATATAGAAATAGATGCTACCTATGTTCGTATAAACAATCTGAACTAGAATAATAGGTAGTTAATACATTCTAATTTTGTTTCAAATAGAGCATGTGGGATTACTTTATTAAAAACTATAATATGAATAAGAAATACAGATATTAATCTGACTTGGGCTCCAGTCTTTCCCAAATATTTCCATTATATTCTTATCGTTATTTTAGATACTGAGACCAACCTGTAATTTGTGGAGAAAAATAAATTTATTATTACAACTATCAACTTGTTTGAAATTCAAAGGTGCTGGAAGGAGTGACACTAAGTGTGAAGCACGGCCAGTCGGTGGCGCTGGTGGGCCACTCGGGCTGCGGCAAGTCCACCATCATACAGCTGCTCTCCAGATACTACGACGTGGTCGAAGGCAACGTGAGTGACGTAATTTACTTGTGTATGAAGGTGGCTTAGGGTTCTTTTATAAAGAAGCAGGTTCCCGGCGCCGAAATTGTCGGCGCCGACCGGCGCCGAGTCGGCGCCGACACGTCTGCAATGTTATCTTATGGGCTCACTTATAAAGAAGCAAGTTTTCGGCGCCGAAATCGGCCTGTAGTGACCATCATGTCGTCAACTTCATCGGACGATGACTTATTTATTATGGAAAATAGTTATTTAAAATGTTTGTATAATATATTAGTATTTATTATATTAGTATTATATTAATATATTAGTATTTTGAAAATGCAGGACCATTAATAATAAACTTAAAACATGAAAATATACCCATTTTTTTTAATAATATTATTTATTTAATAGTTATTGTACACAGGTAACATATATTATAAACATAATATTATTAAAATTGTACAAAGGCACTACTTATTCCATAGTGGAATTTCTTCCAGTAGTCCTACTACAGGAAACTAAGCATTCTGAAACACAATTTTAACGTGCACAATAAGTTCTTAATTTTACACAAATTAAAACAATATACATAAATATATACATCTTAATATAATATGTAATGATTCTATACTTACAATAGGTACTTAATAATACGATATATATTATATACTAATAAATAATAATATAGTAGTTATGATGATAGCTAAAATTATATAAATAATTCAGCATAAGGTTTCGGTCTGATTTAAATAATATTCCTTTAATTTTTTCTTGAAGAGTGACAATGTCTGACAATCCCGGATTTTATGTGGTAGAGAGTTCCACAGCCTAGCAGAATGGATAGTAAAGGAATGAGAATAAAAGTCAGTTCGATGGGCCGGTATCTCAATAAGTCTACGTTTATTACCTACTTTATAGAAAATATATTAAGTACACTGATATTATTCTACTTGTAAATAATGCACGTTTTTTAATACTATTTCCACTTTTAATTAACATACAAACTTTCACATCCTACTAATGTCGTACAATTATAATACTAATATAATAAATACTAATATATTATACAAACATTTTAAATAACTATTTTCCATAATAAATAAGTCGTTGTCCGATGAAGTTGACGACATGATGGTCACTACAGGCCGATTTCGGCGCTGCAAACCTGCTTCTTTATAAAAGCACCCTTAGTGCGTAAGCAGCCGATGGCCCATGGAGGAAGGAGGAGGAAGGAGGGCAACACACCTGTATATCGTTATACGGATGTGTGGGCGTCGGTAGCCATGAAAATGGATTCGACTTCTCGTTTACAGTCTTAGACTATTATAAAAAAGAATATAGTTGAGTTCATTTATAACACCAGATATGGAAGTGTAAATAATGAAAATATGATCCAAATCTCTGACGAACACAACACGCGACAGACAGACAAATAAACAGTTACCACGACAACGAAACGAAACAAATCTTTCTCGTTAAACTCATTTCTGGTCGTGGTGACAACATGTGAAATAATCATCGCCACCATCCGCCAGAGGAGCTCCACTATATATAGTCTTCACCAATATGTGCCATAGTTTACAGTCACCAACCAATTTCATCGGAGGGGTTGCCTCCACCTTATCCCGTCCACCGGCCGTCCTGCATTCGTCTTCCGGTGTGGTGTGTCTGACCATTGTCAATGAGTTTATCAAAGGCGCCTAAAATATAACCGCGTTGGATTCTAGTAGGAATGTTTTAATAAGTAACATTTACGTTATACGAACCAGTGACCAGTCTTATGATGATAGTATCGGCACATATATTATGTACTAGCTGCGCCACGCGGTTTCACCCGCGTAAATTTCGATCCCGTGGAATATCATCCCATGGCATCCCATACGAACATTTTTTTGGGATAAAAACCTATCTGTTAATCCAAGTTACGCTCTATGTGTGTACCAAATTTCATGAAAATCGTTTCAGCAGTTTTAGCGTGAAGGAGTAATAAACGAACAAACAAACATACAAACTTTGACATTATATATTAGTAGGATAGGATTATTGATAAGATGGCATCTATAAACACGGCACGACCGGGGAGGTACCTCTCGCTTACACGAGACTGGCGTAAAGTGACAGCTGTGCTGTCGCGTTTCGTGCGGTGTGTAAGTATGGAGGTGGGAGGAGAAAGGAGGGCAGCGCATCTGTATAGCCTCTGTGCGGATGTTTGTGGGCGTCGGTAGTCATGAAAATGGCTCCGGCTGCTCGTTTGCCCTCCTATATCATAAAAAAAAAAATCTGGTATCGGTCCAGGTGTCTGTCGACGGCAACGACGTCCGCGAGCTGTCGGTGCGGTGGCTGCGCTCGCAGATCGGCCTGGTGGGGCAGGAGCCGGTGCTGTTCAACACGACGGTGCGGGAGAACATCCGCTACGGCCGCGAGGACGCCTCGGACAAGTACATAGAACAGGTCGCCAAGCAGGCCAACGCGCACGAGTTCATCATGAAACTGCCATCGGTATGTATACATATATAATAACTAGTATTTTTTATGTAGAAGGCAAACACAAACAGACAAACAGGTTTGGTATTTAGGTGGTCAGTTTATGTTAGCCAATTACATTCCACATTTATATCTGGAAAGCATACGATATATGTAGTATTTTATCAGTAGTTACAGTTGCAGATAAAATTTGTTATAGGGTATAGTAGTAGTTAGTACAGACTACCTGGTAAAATTTAATAAAAACTTGTTGATTAAAATAATGAAGATTTCATTTTTATTTAAAGGACTTTCTGTTTATATTAAATAAAACGTAGATAAATAAATAGATAAATAGACGTCGGCAACAAGACTGTGGCTAGACGTCGGCAACAAGGCTGGTCATGTGCCGAGGATGAACGCCGAGAAGTGGGCCCACATAACATCTCAGTGGGCCCCGGACGGAGCGAGCCGCAGAGGACGGCCGAGGAAACGTTGGCGGGACGACCTCGATGCCTTCGACAAAAGTCAAAAGACCGGGATGATTGGCGAAGTTTGGGGGAGGCCTTAGCCCAGCAGTGGGACAACATAAGCCGAAAAAAAAAATTAAATAAAACCGAAACTATATTATATTAGTAAGCAAATCTATGTATCGCCTTGTGATCTAGTTGTGAAGCGTTCAACCGTTGATAATGAGGTAAATTTCTATTATCAGCCTGGATCTAGGACCTTGCCTGATATGGAGAGCACGAAAGCCCGACAGACCTGATTTCTCTCCGTAGTTTCGGACTGTCCTCCCATAGGAATACGTGAAAGTAGGAACTTGTGTCCGCGTAGTGGTTCTGCTTTTGCCGAAATTGGGCAAGGAGGACATTATAATTTTAAGCAAAGAGAAAATTATTAATTTTTTGTAATTCAAGAAAAGAGCATTTCTCTTTCTTAAAGGCCAGCAACGCGTCTGCAAGACACCTAGTTTTGCGGATGTCTATGGGCGGCGGTAGTCACTAATCACCTGCTCGTTTGCCTCCTATAACATAAAAAAAAGCAAATGTGTATGTAACATGATATAATTTATTCTAGGGTTACGACACCCTGGTAGGAGAGAGGGGCGCCTCTTTGTCAGGAGGTCAGAAGCAGCGTATTGCCATCGCTCGCGCCCTGGTGCGGAACCCGAAGATATTGTTACTGGACGAGGCTACGAGCGCTCTGGACACCGCCTCTGAGGCTAAAGTGCAGGCCGCTTTAGACAAAGTGAGTAATCCTAAATTCTGTAATACTTATGTTTATTAAGAAGACTAGATTAGGCTAAAAGATAAGAGAATTATTCTTATTACATAGCCTATCAGCTTATCTTGCCCCTTTATCACTAGACACAGCACAACAAATGCTGTTTTTTAAAGACTATCATTAATTTAGGTACCAGTGAAAAGCGAGAACGGAGGCCTAGATATTGTATTGCTTAGTACATCTATTACCCTTAACATATGTGTATATTTCACACAAGTGATAAGTATAACTAATTAAGGAACCTGATGAAGACCTACCTATTAGGTATGTTGAAATGAACTGAAAACGGTTTTGTTCAAAATAGGATTATACAACGTCAGCTTACATCTACCTGCAGGTAACCCTAGCCCTGTCCTGAGAATTAACCGGCTAAACAAACTCAGCTACTAACTATAAATTTAGGTTACACTGTTTTTTTTTTCGTTTATTATCATCACTATTACTTATCATTACTCAACTGTCAGGCACAAGAAGGCAGAACGACCATCGTCGTCGCTCACAGACTGTCCACCATCCGGAACGTGGACAATATTTACGTGTTCAAAGCGGGCAGCGTCGTGGAGAGCGGCAACCATGAGGAGCTGATGAAGAAGAAGGGACACTATTACGACATGATCATGCTGCAGCACTCCCCCGAACTGGGTGGATTTGGTGTGTCATCTTTTTTTTTTAATAAGGGGTCAAACGAGCAGCCGGAGTCATTTTCATGACTACCCACGCCCATAAACAGCCGCATTGAGGTTATACATGGGCCACCTTCTACTTACCGCACGAAACGCGACAACACAGCTGTCACTTTCCGCCGGTATCGTGTAACCGAGAGGTACCTCCTCGGTCGTGCCAGCGCAATAAAGCGACATGCAAGCAGCGCGGCACTGCCTCTTACTAAAATCTGTTACTATCTCAATAGTTTGTTATCTAAATTTTATAGCTCAAAGGACTAGGAAGAGTTTAAGCTATATCTAATATATAAAATTCTCGTGTCACAGTTTTCGTTGCCATACTCCTCCGAAACGGCTTGACCGATTCTCATGAAATTTCGTGAGCATATTGAGTAGGTCTGAGAATCGGCCAACATCTATTTTTCATCCCGATATTCCCACGGGATCGAAAGTTACGCGGGTGACACCGCGGGGCGCAGCTAGTCTTACATAAAGCTTTATCTATTTATGCATAGTATATAGTATTTTTATGCATAGAACAAGACGTAGATAGATAATTGTATATTAACAAAATAATCCCATATTATTAAATTAACTAATATATATTTTTATATGCAGATGAAAAAGGAATACTTGAACGAACAGCATCAGTCATCAGTGAGCAGAACGAGGATGACATTGTACCAACAAAAATAGAGGCAAGTTCTTGAATTTATTACTTGAATTATCCCTACTAATAGGTATTATAAATGCGAAAGTTTGTGTTTGTTTGTTTGTTACTCTTTCACACAAAAACTACTGAACAGATTTTCATGAAATTCGGCACACACGTATAGAGAGTAACTTGGATTAACACAGCATAGTTTTTATCCGGGAAAAAATGTTCCTATGGGATGCCTTGGGAAGATTTTTTATTTTCCACGGAATCGAAATTTACGCGGGTGAAAGAATGGTTAATATCGGTCCAGTAGTTTTGGTGCCTATTCGACCTAAAAAGTGTCTTTTCTCTTGTATATTATAGATTGACGCTTCACTAAGTCGATTTCCACATAATTTACTATTAAAGAGCGTTTACGAGTAGGCAAAAGTATAAATCAGAACTATCTAGAACTGACTTTAGCTACCTACTGACGACTTGTTTAAGGTGGCGGGGAGCCGCTATATAGATGCAGGTATCTCGTGACCGTGATCTACGGTGCTCTTTAAGGAGGGCTGTGTCCAGCAGTGGACGTCCTGAAGCTGATGATGATGATGATGATGATGCTGATGATACGAGTAGGTGAAGGTGTAATTTGGAAGCTTCCAAATCAATATTGACTTTTCAGGACACATCGGAAAAAACAGAGAACGTGGAGGCGTCGTTCTGGCAAGTGATCAAGCTGAACAAGCCCGAGTGGCGCTCCATCACCGCGGCCAGCACGTGTTCCGTGGTCAGCGGCTTCGCTATGCCGCTGCTTGGACTCATTTTGGGCGATTTTATTGGCGTAAGTCATTTTCAACTTTTTTTTTTAATAATATAAGGGGCAAACTAGCAGCCGTTTCATGACTACCGACGCCCATATACATCCGTATAGAGGTTATACAGATGCTATATCCTCCTTCTTTCTCCTCCCTCTATGGGCCACTATTTACACGCCACATGAAACGGAGGGTACAACTGTGACCACGCCGCGCGCCGGTATCGCGTAAGCGAGACGCATGCATCTATACTATTGTATAATAAATTTGTAGAAGGGTCAATTCTGTAGGTACATTGAAAATATTGAAAAAATAAATAGCAGGGGGTGTTACTGGATCGATAGCAAACCCAAATACGCGATTAAAAAAATTTTTGTCTGTCTGTATGTTCAGGCATTACGTGAAAACTAATGGTTCGATTTCGATGAAACTTGGTATAACTATAGTCCATCCACGCGAAGACCGACATCCGCGCGGACGGAGTTGCGGGCGGAAGCTAGTATGAAATATATTCCGTTGTCTAGAACCCGTAACACAAGTCCTAACGGTACTTGGCACGGGGCTAGGCTAACGTGGTGTGTAACACCACCACACCACCACATATAATAAATCAAATATCATATTATTTTATGCATACACGCAGCCTCTTACTAAAAAACTTACAACATACTTACCACAAAGTATCCTCTTATGTCCGTTTCTTGGTTACTATAAAAAATAAGAATAAAATACTGCTTGGGTAAGCATGTCTCACCACAGGTCGTGAGATCTCGAGATCGACTCCCGGGTCAGATCAAAAAGTATTATTGGAATTTTTCAATATCTAATAACACTCCAGAAGACGAATTGTTTCGGATAGGTGCTACTGCCAACGCCGGACCAAGGTTGAGGCTTTGAGAAGCTACAGCCCCGTGCCCCATAAGGCTTGAAGGACTTAAGATCATTTTTATACCTGTAAAAGGGCTCTTAACTCCAAGGACTCCAAGGCCAAGGCACCGCCAGAGCCTACCCCGGGGCTGGCTACTGCATGCATAGACTAGAAATATACTTGTAAAATAATTGCAGGTGCTCGCTAATCCAGACGAAGACGCCGTTTTAGCCGAAGTACGCAGATTTGCGCTCATTTTCGTCGGCATCGGAGCGGCAACCGGAATTGCCAATTTCATTATGGTAATTATCTGTTTTACTTATCTTTGTATTAACAAGCATTATGGTAGAATAAACGTAAGTACTACAAGCCTATGAAACAACTTGTAGTGAAACCAGTGCTCAGAAAGGTCTATTGATAATCGCTTACTTAATTGTTATTAGTGACCTTCCAGACGAGTGGAAATGCTTGAGCTGTAGATTGACTACTGCCCCCGCTAAATTTTATAAGCACATGAACCGTGTCCTTTCTGCCCTTAAACGAGGTAAAAAAATGGCTGTTTCAATCAAATAACAGTAGGTACCTACCATTCGTTGCGCAACACTAGCGCTGCGAAGCTGTGCTACGGGAGCCTAGCTAGCCTAGCTCTACTTGTCTGTGTTACGTAGCACGTTGCTGAATCGAACACATGCTTTTTGACCCACCAAAGCACAGTTTATAACTCGCGAAAGAACTTTACACTTTCCATAATAACATAACCTTGAAAAACATAAAATTCGACCGGTCAAAGTACTTACATGTAGTAAGATGAATCTAATGACAGCTCAATCCTTAAAATCTGTCCAGCCATTTAGGCTGTAATAAGGATCATGGAAATCTGCATACATACAGACGTACGCTCGAAAAATACTAGCCTACTTATTGCATTCGGGTAAAAATATAGGTAGAGGTTTCTTTGTATCATTCCAAGTATTGTCTAGGTGTTCATGTACGGTATCGCCGGCGAGTACCTCACGGCGCGTCTCCGTCACCTCATGTTCGATAAGATTCTCCAGCAAGAGATTGCGTTCTTTGACGACAAGAACAACTCCTCGGGAGCGCTGTGCGCCCGGCTGTCGGGCGAGGCCGCAGCGGTGCAGGGGGTGAGTCTAATTAAAACATTTTTGAAATAAAACTTCTTTACGGACGCTTGACTTGGGGAGTAAACTGAGCACGTGACGAGAGCGTTACGAAGAGTGTGATCGGGCGAGGCGAACGGAAGTAAAGGTAAGAGGTAGTGCCACACTGCATGCTTGCATGCAGTCGAATTGGGCCGGCACGACCGGGGAGGTACCTGTCGCTTACACGAGACTGGCGTAAAGTGACAGCTGTGCTGTCGCGTTTCGTGGGGTGTGTAAGTAGCCGGTGGTCCATGGAGGTGGGAGGAGAAAGGTGGGCAGCGCATCTGTATAGCCTCTATGCGGATGTTTGTAGGCGTCGGTAGTCATGAAAATGGCTCCGGCTGCTGGTTTGCCCTCCTATATCATAAAAAAAAAAAAAAAAAAGTTGAGTTACTAACATT
>LUGF01051927.1:307633-318396 GCA_001625245.1 Calycopis cecrops | reverse complement strand
CATTCGGGTAAAAATATAGGTAGAGGTTTCTTTTGTATCATTCCAAGTATTGTTCTAGGTGTTCATGTACGGTATCGCCGGCGAGTACCTCACGGCACGTCTCCGTCACCTCATGTTCGATAAGATTCTCCAGCAAGAGATTGCGTTCTTTGACGACAAGAGCAACTCCTCGGGAGCGCTGTGCGCCCGGCTGTCGGGCGAGGCCGCAGCGGTGCAGGGGGTGAGTCTAAAACATTTTTGAAATAAAACTTCTTTACGCACGCTTGGCTTGGGGAGTAAACTGAGCATATGACGAGAGCGTTACGAAGAGTGTGATCGGACGAGGCGAACGGAAGTTGAGTTACTTACATTACATTGAAAGGAACCGGGCAATCGAACATTTTTGATGACCGTAACCGAGTAACCGACCCTTTGATTGCAATGCATCAACCGCATTACATCCCTCGTATAAAACTGAACTACTTAGTAATAATTTGTAATGCATGTTTGCAGGCTACAGGTCAAAGAATCGGAACAGTCTTACAGGCAATAGGAACTTTTATATTCGCTTTAGCCGTGTCTCTCTACTACGAGTGGCGTCTGGGACTCGTGGCGTTAACCTTCGTGCCAATCATGGCTGCTATATTGTACAAGGAGGGGAGAATGGTCAGCGCCGAGTCTTTCGGTGCCGCGAAGACTATGGAGAGTAGTTCAAAGGTACGTCATTTGTTTATAGGATATAGAAGGATAAGACGAGCAGCGACAGTTGCAATGAAAAAATCTATGAAAATGGTACAGTATGGTGATTCTTAAATCATAGATAATTTTTAATGTCAAACAATATATTATCTATTTTTGCATCGATTGTTTCGTAGTTAGGCGGTATGACCGCTGAAGGAAACAGAGAGTTTATAAATTTAAAACGACGACCGGGCTGGCGCAGCGGTACAGAGCTCGAATAAGTGGAGCATTTTGCGCCAGGGGTCGCAGCTTCGAATCCCGCCTTGGTCATGGATGTTTATCTATGTATTATATGTATTTCTGTAACAAAAATCTTAAATATATAACATTTCTTAAATTTATAAAACGTAGGTATTTAATATATTCCGTTGTCTAGTACCCGTAACACAAGTCCTTACGGTACTTAGCACGGAGCTAGGTTAACGACTAACGTGGTGTGTAAAGTCCACATATATTTATTTATTTATTAAAACAAGTCTATGACATTTTGTACTCAACTAGAATTTGTTTGTTGTGTTTAATACACTTTACAACATAGTAATTGTGCCTCAATTGCTTAAGGACATGTATTTTCGTATACCTTGTGATCAGTAAATAAATTATGGATTTGTTATATTTACTTCTTTCCTTGTTTTTGCCTGAAACTATAGGAATATAACCTTTTTTTTTTAAATTTAAACTATGTTTTAGGTTGCAGTAGAAGCAGTCGCTAATGTGCGTACAGTGGCTTCTTTGGGGAGGGAACAAGCGTTCTGTGACGAATACGCCAGACTATTGATGCCCGCTTTGATCCTTGCTAAGAAGTCCGCTCACTGGAGAGGTCTCGTGTTCGGCTGCTCCAGAGGTCTCTTCAACTTTGTGTACGCTGGAACTATGTACTACGGCGGCAACTTGATGGTTAACGACGGTATCGACTACGGAGTCATTCTTAAGTGAGTTTCCAACCCAACGGTCACAATATATATTTTTATTTGTAGTTTTTTGGTACATGGTACATGGTATGAATTCATAATCTAATGTGAAATGTTTTGTCACTTCTATCAATTACCTTTTTAATGTAGGTATTTTACATTTTGTTCCATATATACCTAACGAATAATAGTCAGACTAACTCCTGTAGACAGTAGTTTTATCGTATCTATTATATTATGCACACGTTTTTCCGTCTCTTAATAGATCTCTGGCCTGGTCCAGAGGTGTTAGTGTACTTTGACGCACTAAAATCCTTGAATCCTGTGTTTTACAGATCAGCACAAACATTGCTGATGGGTTCGTCCTCAGCGGCTCAGGCGTTTGCGTTCGCTCCTAACTTCCAGAAGGGAATCAAAGCCGCCGGAAGAGTCCTCTTGCTGCTGGGCAGACAATCTAAGATCACAGATCCTGATAAACCGGCAGTTGAAAATTTCGTAAGTACAATAATCATATAAAACAACTAATTATGAGCATGGTAAGGATTGATTCATCAATGTTTGAGCGCTGCGTCAAGATAGATAAGGCCTCTCCCGGTTCCTCCTACAAATATTAAATAGAATACAGATTGCTAGTCTATTTTACCCATAAACTACGGAATCAATTAGGATATAACTTGGCACGACTATAACTAAATTATAATCGTAATAACATGATAATTATTTTCATTGCCAAAAAATAAACAGTTACCTATGATACCCCGGTAAAATCTTTATTGACTTAGTTGAACACGAACGAACGAAGATGTGCGTGGCGTCAACCTATTCGTTATATTTTATCGCTATTAATTTTCTTAAAGATATTTGGTTTCATTTACAGAGAGGCACTGGAGAATGCAGTTTACAGAACATCGTATTTAAATATCCCACTAGGCCTCTTATTAAAGTTCTGCAAAATTTGAATTTAGAAATACAAAAGGGTAAAACAATTGCTTTGGTGGGTACCAGCGGGTGTGGCAAGAGTACCATCATTCAGCTACTGCAAAGGTACTACGATCCAGATGAAGGCGTTGTGGTGAGTACTTGATATATTTTTTATATTTTATATAAGGCTGCGAACGAGCAATCGGAGCCATTTTCATGACTACCGACGCCCATAAACATCCGCATAGAAGTTATACTGGTGCTTTGCCACCCTTCCTCCTCCCTCTATGGGCCACCGGCTACTTACGCATCGCACGAAACAACCTAACGGTTTAGCGTAGAGGTGCGAGAAGTGCGAGAGCTACCACCACGGTCGTGCCGACCCACTTCGGTTACATGCATGCATGCATTGTGGCACTACCTCTTACTAAAATCTACTTAATAGGATAAAATAACTAAAAAACTACAAAAATCGACTATTTACGTATTTCAATAAAAGGTCTAGTCACTAGTGATGGATTGTCACACTAATTAAGCATAATGACACTTTTTATGTAACGATTTTCTATGGAATAGTTGAAAATAATTTTACTAACTAAAATAATAAATAAAGAAAGATTATTCGTATATCTATAACGTTGTTTTTTTTAGGCTCAAAACGGCATTCCTCTTCCAAAACTCCGTCTCGCTGATGTACGACAAACAATTGGATTTGTGCAGCAAGAACCAATTCTCTTCGATATGACTATTGGTGAAAATATTGCCTATGGTGATAACTCTAGAAAGCCAAGCAAAGATGAAATAATAGAAGCTGCGAAACAAGCCAACATTCATAACTTCATTATTTCACTTCCACTTGTAAGTAGAGTTTTATATACCTACCCACTTAGTAGCAATGTATAAAAATGATGATAAACACTTTTTTAAACTACTATAGTGCGCAGGAGGTTTAGTCAGTAGGGGCACTCAAACGCCGAGCCCGATACTACCCGGGAGCCACCCGGGTTTCTGGGTAGCGTGCATAAAGGCATTGCCCTGCATCATCAAAAAAAAGCTTACTACTATAGTGTCAACTATCAAGTCGATACTAAACCTTATATTTCTTTCAGGGTTACGACACTAATATAGGTTCCAAAGGAACGCAACTATCTGGTGGTCAGAAGCAAAGAGTGGCCATCGCTAGAGCATTAATAAGACGACCTTTGATGTTGTTGCTGGACGAAGCAACGAGTGCTTTAGATACAGAGAGTGAAAAGGTACGTAAACCTCTAATGAAAATTACACATGACTGAAATTAACCGCTCAAAAATCATGGTAGCATCAGGTAGTTGTGTTGGATTCGTGGAAGCCATCGAGTGCCTCTGGTGAAATGCCCTGGTTCTTTAGAAGCATAAGTCATCTCGATGACTGGAAATTGTAATATGGTCTGTAAGCGCAACCGCCAATGACATAACTTAACTGACTGAGACTGGTCAGTATAGATACTGTACACTTTGAGTGCAATTAAAGTGTTTTATATATGTTCACAGGTAGTCCAAGAGGCTCTAGACGCAGCTAAAGCAGGCCGCACTTGCGTCATGATCGCACATCGCTTAAGCACCGTCCGCGATGCTGATATAATCTGCGTACTACGTGACGGACGAGTAGCAGAGAGCGGCACACATACCGAACTAATGCAGCTTAAAGGCCTCTACTACAATCTTAATCGCAGAGGTTACAGCTGAAGTGTTCAATTACAGTAAGATGGCGCCTGTTGCACCGATACCTCTTAGAACTTCATGTGTTCTAGAATAAGTCGATAGCCGCTTTTAAATTAAGGAGGATTTAATTTTATAATCATACTTTTTATTTAATACGTAAGATGTGAAAAATACAAAGAAACTTATTTATAAATGTGAGAATTTAAACGGAAGGAATAGAAGATTCCAAATGGACTATCGAATTATCAAATAAGAAAATAGCAAATGTTGTCGTGGTTATCAGGCCTTAGGGGAAGGTACCTAATACAAAATCCTAGTTGTGGTTTTCAGCATTTTGGTGAGGATCTGCGGAAATAAGAACATATTCAAAAAGTATTTACCTAGATAAAATGATTCTAAATCAACCAAGGTGCCTCTTAACACAATTTTTTGTGTAGTGACTAGTCGCTACGCCATTGGCGTAACTTCATTGCTAGAGGCCCATAGTAAATTCCTCGGTTGGGCCCTCTCTCTCTCTCTCTCTCAATTGTTGTTCAACTACTGTGCCTCTTCTCTAGCCGGGAGACTTGCCTATTGTTACGCCACTGGACTAAGCTGACCTAGTGGAGGCGTAATGCAAACCGCAAACCTAAAAGGGAGAAATTAAATTTCCTGTATTTTGAAATGAAATTTTTAGAAAGCGCAGCAGCATGTGTGACTCAGTGCCTTATCTCCGCCGATAGTCTAAGTTCCGCCTCTGCCACCCATTTTATACCCATTTAGTCTTTACTTTTTTTTTAATAAATTAAGGTAATATGTAAGTACTTACTTAATTAAATAAAAAAGAATAGTGCTTTTTATTAAGTATATTTATTCTGCAAAAAACCAAGAAGCCTTAAATAAAATATATACTTCAATGTTTACAGCAAAATAAGCAATAAGACTGGTATGTATTTATAACAACTACAACCATATGAAAACTATTTTACCTCTTATTCACTAATATGTCTCGAGATATGGCGTGCATACATCGATTTACATCTCTCTCGTCTCTTGACGTATTATGACATCGAGAAATTGGGCTCTTAATCAAATAGGGGCTGTATAATTCGTAAAAATCCATACCGCTCACAGCCTGCCTGCTCAACACTTCGAGCGCTAGCTTTATTAATATTATTTAAATTATTTTAAATTTAATTAAAATAGATTAATTAAACTCTGTGAATTTGATGTTTTACAAAAGCAATTGTTTACAAAAATGGTAGATACAAATGAATTCTTTTCCACTGATGGTACATAGACAATGGTCAAGCCGGTTTAACTTAACATAATTTAATAGATATATTTTAGTCGAGGGTACTTTTATGATTAATTGCCATTAATATTGAGACAAGTGCAGAAGAGCAGAAACTATTTATTATTATATTTTACTTTTCTATTATCTTGTACATTTTTGATGTTACTATTATATTTACAGGTTTATATTTCAAAATTTGTTTTATATATTACAATAAAATTATAAAAATATCAAAGTACAGAAAAAATATATAAAAGAAATACTTGTTTTATTTACAAATTAAGCAAACTTATTCTCATGTGCTAACAACCATTCCTTTCTGTCCAGTCCACAACTAAAGCCACCTTTAGTTGCAGAAGCCACAACTCTGTGACATGGTATTACTATAAGATGAGCATTTGATCCACAGGCAGCTCCCACTGCTCGAGAATGGCTCGCTGTTCTTCCTATATTTTTTGCCAAGTCTCCATAAGATTGTGTTGATGCATATGGCAATTGGATTAACTTATTCCATACTTCCTTAAATCACAATAATTCATATTAGTCTTTTAGGAAACAATCAATTCATTGCTACTCACATTTTCATAAATTGAGTCATCATCATATCATCAGTCGTAGGATGTCCTCTGCTGCACAAAATATTTTATTAATATAATTCTTCTATAAAATAATATGCAAAAGTGATTTCAGTAAAACCCAGTAATCATGATCTACTTACAAATTTCCTATTATACTAGTTTAGTTAATAAACCTAGGTTTATAAACCATGTTTACCAGTTTAGTAAGATAGACATGAATAGGTTAGGTATCTAAATGATTGATATAGAGAACTACACTATTACATGGCAATTTGATGGTACAATTGTATTCTATGGACTGGTATTATTAGTAATATTATTCTGAGTTTGTGTTAGAAAAGTAATTTCAAAAAGAGTATTATAATATGTCCCATCCATCCGGATCACCTCAAATTTTATGAAAATAAAGGGATGTAAACTTACTTTTTGAAAATCTGATCCAATTGTCTTGATAGGTATGCTAAACTTTTTAAGTTTGCCTTCAAAATATAAATTCATTTCACTTTGAAATTTGATGAGTATTTCATTCTTTTTTTCAATGAACTTACAATTAAGCTCGTCTGCAATCACTTGAAATCTTTTTTCAATGTTCTTGGAATCTTCACACATAAGTAACAAAAGAGAATTACCATCCGCACAAGCAATCAGTTTACCAATAGGTGAATCAATTTTTAAAATATGTACTAAAATAGATCTATCCTTGGAATATTTTTTAACAATTTCGTCTAGCAGCATTTTCGGTGACAATAAACGAAAAATAATTTATTTTGTAGACTTGTATGTATCTAGTAAATAAAGCACCTACTTGACGTATAAATTAAACAGATCAATGGTATTGTTAACTATTTAGTATCATTAAAATATATATTGAAAGAAAATCACAAATGTGAGGAAATTTATTGAAATTTTTAGTTTTAACCGTGTTTTCACCACGTGGTAAGCAGAGAGAACGTAAACTATTTGTGAAGCTTATTTTTTTTTTTTTAGATCATATAGTAAGATCTAAGGTGAAAAGTAACGAGAGTCTGTTGGACTAAGAAAGGGAACGCAAAATATTTTGTAACTTTATTTGTTTTAATAATAGTAAATGTTTTATTAAAATAGTTTATTAATTTATTAAATAATATTAATTCGAAAATGTTTAATTAGTTTTTGATAAATTTAATTAATTTAATTTAATTTAAATTAAGAATTAATAAAAAAATAAATTACAAAAGTACAATTTAAAGCCTACTTTTACAAGGAATATCCATATTCAAATAGGTACTAATAAATACTGAATTTTGTAAAGAAAATTGTACAAATAATTATATAACATTAATAACTACGTATTGAATATCAGATCATTTTTATATTAATATCTAAACCAGGTCTTGGTTTCAGGCTTCATGTTTTACCCACTGCACTAATTGTGTCCAGTGGGCACTAGCAGGTACTCGTAAGTATGTAACTCTCATTTTCTCAGCCATTCGAGTAAATATCACCATCTTACAGCGCGTTCACGACCACAGCGGTGCGAATTGCGGCGCTGTGTGCGGATCGTTTCTCTCTCTTTCACTCGATACTCGACGCGCGAGTGAGAGAGAGACCGGCGCGGTGAGCAATCGTTTGTCGCTCTTTCACTCGATACTCGACGCGCGAGTGAGAGAGAGACACGATCCATATCATCCACGACGATATAATTATATATTACATCCTCTCTGGTGGTAAGTTTGTGCTTTTCCGTTTTCACTTTCCAGTGTTTTGAAAATTAACGATAAATAAGAATAGACTATATAGAACATTACAGTCCGGATAGACGACCGAACCTGTCCTGGCCATCCTTGGTCCTGGCCGCTCAAGTAATGAATAATGATATCTAAGATTAAAAAATAGGGGTAAAGGCTTAAAACTGCACATTTTGAACATGAGAATACAAAAAACTGCACGCCTCTAGAATTGTTGTAAAAATGTTTGAAAATTGATGCATAAGGGCATACAGAAAATGAGTATATCTTCGATAATAATGTATATTTTAAAAATCCCAAGTTATAGAAAAACTGCACATTAACCAACAAAAAAACTGCACACCTTTAAAATTTTCGCTAGTGATCCATTATTTTGCAAAAAAAAACAAAAAAATCAACTTCTGGAATCTATTTATGGCTTGGCTACACGGGACTTGATTACTGAGTCCATCGTGATCTGGACTTGTGACCGTGGACTTGCAGAACACAAGACATGTGTGGCCACCGTATTTATAGTGAGAAATTATAGATGCGAAGCCAGTTATTAACGATTTTAACTGCAGTTTATGCTTGTTGTTCTAACTGCTATATAACTCGTTAAAGATATTTACGCATTTCAGGCCACTAACGGCGTTTAGCCGTGGTATTTACCTGCATTAAAATGCGGTTAACCAACCGTTTATAACGAAACATGCATTTTTAACCAGGTGGTTAAGTCGTTATTAACCGCCTTCACATCAGCTATAGTCTTGATGCATGGTATTTGTGAGCGCTTAATGGAACTAGTGATGCGACTCGAGTAGGAATTTGCGACTTGAGTTACTCGAGTAAGATTGTTCCCTCGCTCGAGTTATACTCGAGTAAAAAAATCACTCGAGTTATACTCGAGCAAAAAAGTCACTCGAGTAAAATTGTCACTCGAGTGACGAGTTCACTCGGCGACTCGAATGTACTCGGCGACTTGAGTGTACTTGGCGACCCGAGTGTACTCGGCGCAACGAGTTCACTCGAGTGAACTCGAGTAAACTTGTTCAACTCGGTGCGCGAGTTCACTCGGTGACTCGATTTCACTCGGTAACTCGAATGCAAGTTCACTCGAGTAGGACTTTTTTTTCACTGGAGTCTGGAGTACGAGTTTGACAAACTGACTCGAGTGACTCGAGTAAAAACATGACTCGAATCGCATCACTAAATGGAACCCACTGTGTATATAGACATGTAGTACTTCAGATTGCCATTAATAAAAAATAAACGCGCTCTTTTATTCCACACTCTTTTTTGCCAAGTTATACTTAAATAATATGTAGATTTTGCATTTATTTATTTTCATGTCTTTATAAGACAGCAGAAATTCATTAAAAAAAAACATATTCATATTTTATGTATTAAATTGCGCAATAAATGCGCGCTTGCTATATAATATATTAGATTTATACTAAAACATCTTTCAGGATAAAAACTTTTGAATAGATTATTTTTTAAGTTTTTAGTAATAGCGAGGTAATTCATGACAATCATTTTTAATAACTTTTGAATTTAAAAACGGGTTACTCCAAGACTCAAGTAATTTCAAAAGTTTATTGATGTAATTTAAATCCTTATTAATGCTCTTTAAATATATTTTTTTAATAATTCAGTTTATTCAGATTTTAGCTTCGATTGTATCGGTTGAAAATTAACATTGTAATAACAAAAAAGTATTTGCCACGACGAAAAAAAGAGGTAGAAGAGCATTAGTACATAATTTCCAAAATGGCTATCAAATAATTGTGGTTTGTGTTTTGATGATAATGTTATAAAGATTTACCTATATTTCCACTGCATGCAACACGTGCATCTAACATTCATATCTTGTATGATCTATATAAATTACAACATTACACAAGAATGACCAAAATTGTTTGGAAAAATATATACTTCAAAATGTCACTGAAATAATCTTACAGCGAAAGTATATAAAATAAAAAACAATTCATAATGACTACAGAAGAACAATTTAATTGTATCTTTTGTAAAGATATTTTTTCCTCTAAAGAAGAATTACAAATTCACTTTAGGTATGTTCTTGATATGTTATTGCCGAAGCTTCGCTATTTTAACAGTGCATTGTATTATTTATTACGGAAATTTCAGAAAACATGGTGATCCTGACTTTGATAAAAGTGCAAAATCAAAAAACCGGTCTCTGACCGATTCGCCGAATACAAATGAAAAAGTAACGGAGGATAATGAAATGGTTGGTTGTGATGTTTGTGATGAAGTATTTCCAACAATATCTAAAGCCATAACCCATAAACACAAGGTTCACCCAGATCATGATGCTAAATATTTTTGTCCCTTTTGTGGAAAACTCTTTACAATGAAGGTAAGAATGCATTTAAAATTGTGTTCTAATTTTGTTTTCATCTGACTTATGTCTTCACTAACTGAATAACATTTTTTCAGCACCTGTATAATAAACATATACAATCAAACCATGACCCACAATTAAGTATTGAGAAATCTGAATTTCATTGTGATAGCTGTGAAGTAATGTTTTATGTGCCATCTGCTATGTTATACCATAATAAATTCTTTCATCGGCTAGACCAGGAGGTACATGGAATTGGAGGGTCTAAGAAAGTAAAACTTTGTTCACGGGTAAATAATATTCACTATTACTATCAAAATATGCTAATAAGACTTTAGAAAAGAGATATCCTACCGTGTTTGAAACTCAGAGGAGGTTGGTGTGGCATCACTCATTTCTCAATTATATTATTACATTGCATCTAATATATAATTTTTTTTAGTGCTAAAGTACACAGAGAGACGAGACGAACTTCTTAGCATTCCATGGATTCACCGTGCAGGTGCCGGGTCCATCGTGTGGCAGAGGAAGTAACCCCGAGTAGCCCCGGGACTTGTGATTCCGGGTGTAGGTTTAAGAG
>LUGF01051927.1:285375-305136 GCA_001625245.1 Calycopis cecrops | reverse complement strand
GCCATCTGTAGCTCGATTGGGTACTACGTGCTTATAAGTTTACGCGAGCGGAAAAAGTGATGGCGCTGCGAAAAATTGTCACCTATAGTATGTATGACACTGTCTCCCCCCTGGTATCTAGTAAATAAAGCACCTACTTGACGTATAAAATAAATAGATCAATGGTATTGTTTACTCTTTAGTATCATTAAAATATATATTGAAAAAAAATCACAAATGTAAGGAAATTTATTAAAATTTTCAGTTTTCACCACGTGGTAAGTTTGTGCTTTTCCGTTTTCACTTTTCAGTGTTTTGAAAATTAACGATAAAATATAAGAATAGACTATATAGAACATAAAAGTCCGGATAAACGACCGAAACTGTCCTGGCCATCCTTGGTCCTGGCCACTCAAGTAATGATATCTAAGATTAAAAAATATAAGGGGTGAAAGCTTAAAACTGCACATTTTGAACATTAAGAATACAAAAAACTGCACACCTCTACAATTGTTGTAAACATGTTTGAAAATTGATGCATAAGGGCATTCAGAAAATGCGTATATCTTGGATATTAATGTATATTTTAAAAATCCCAAGGTATAGAAAAACTGTACATTAACCAAAAAAAACTGCATGCCCCTGAAATTTTCGCTAGTGATCCATTATTTTGCAAAAAAAACAGAAAAATCAACTTCTGGAATCTATTTATGGCTTGGCTACACGGTACTTGATGACTGAGTCCATGGTGACCTGGACTTGTGACTGTGGACTTGCAGTACACAAGACATGTGTGGCCACCGTATTTAAAGCGAGAAATTATAGATGCGAAGCCAGTTATTAACGATTTTATCCGCAGTTTATGCTTGTTATGGTTCTAACTGCTATATAATAGCTTATTATTATAATAGCATCTTAAAGTCGTTAATAATCGCCTTCGCATCTATAGTCTTGATGCGTGGTCGTTGTGAGCGCTTGAATGGAACTAGTGATGCGACTCGAGTAGGAATTTGCGACTTGAGTCACTCGAGTAAGATTGTTCCTCACTCGAGTTATGCTCGAGTAAAAAATTCACCTGAGTTATACTCGAGTAAAAAAGTCACTCGAGTAAAAATGTCACTCGTGTGACGAGTTCACTCGGCGACTCGAGTGTACTCGGCGCGACGAGTTCACTCGAGTGAACTTCGTCAACTCACTCGGTGACTCGATTTCACTCGGTAACTCGAGTGCAACTTGCACTCGAGGTACCGAGTGTAGGATTTTTTTTCACTCGAGTGAACTCGAGTGAACTTCGTCAACTCACGCGGTGACTCGATTAGTAGGATTTTTATTCAGTGGAGTACGAGTTTGACAAACTGACTCGGGTGACTCGAGTAAAAACATAACTCGAGTCGCATCACTAAATGGAACCCACTGTGTTCTCTTTATAGTTTGTGCCACTGTGTATAGACATCGTAGAATTCTAGACAGAGAATACAACGATAGACATATAGTACTTCAGATTGCCATTGATAAAAAATAAACGCGCTCATTTATGCCACACTCTTTTTTGCCAAGATAAACATATTTATGTAGAGTTTGCATTTATTTAATTTCATGTCTTTTAAAAGTCTGCAGAAATTCCTTAAAAAAAAGCAAATTCAGTTTTTAAATATTATTTAAATTGCGCAATAAAACGTTTGCTATTTAATATATTAGATTTATATTAAAACATCTTTCAGGATAAAAACTTTTGAATAGATTATTTTTTTAAGTTTTTTGTAATAGCGAGGTAATTCAATTCATCATTTAAAAAAAAATAATCTAAAAACGGATTACTCCAGGACTCAAGTAATTTCAAAAGTTTAATGTTGTAATTTAAATCCTTAATAATGCTCTTTAAATATATTTTTTTAATAATTCAGTTTATTCAGATTTTAGCTTCGATTGTATCGGTTGAAAGTTATCATTGAAATAACAATAAAGTATTTGCCACGACGAAAAAAAGAGGTAGAAGAGCATTAGTACATAATTTCCAAAATGGCTATCAAATAATTGTGGTTTGTGTTTTGATGATAATGTTTTAGAGATTTACCTATATTTCCACTGCATGCAACACGTGCATCTAACATTCATATCTTGTATGATCTATAAAAATTACAACATTACCCAAGAATGACCAAAGTTATTTGGAAAAATGTATACTTCAAAATGTCACTGAAATAAATCTTACAGCGAAAGTATATAAAATAAAAAACAATTCATAATGACTACAGAAGAACAATTTAATTGTATCTTTTGTAAAGATATTTTTTCCTCTAAAGAAGAATTACAAATTCACTTTAGGTATGTTCTTGATATGTTATAGCCGAAGCTTCGCTATTTTAACAGTGCATTGTATTATGTATTTATTACGGAAATTTCAGAAAACATGGTGATCCTGACTTTGATAAAAGTGCAAAATCAAAAAACCGGTCTCTGACCGATTGGCCGAATACAAATGAAAAAGTAACGGAGGATAATGAAATGGTTGGTTGTGATGTTTGTGATGAAGTATTTCCAACAATATCTAAAGCCATAACCCATAAACACAAGGTTCACCCAGATCATGATGCTAAATATTTTTGTCCCTTTTGTGGAAAACTCTTTACAATGAAGGTAAGAATGCATTTAAAATTGTGTTCTAATTTTGTTTTCATCTGACTTGAGTCTTCACTAACAGAATAAAATTTTTTCAGCACCTGTATAATAAACATATACAATCAAACCATGACCCACAATTAAGTATCGAGAAATCTGAATTTCATTGTGATAGCTGTGAAGTAATGTTTTATGTGCCATCTGCTATGTTATACCATAATAAATTCTTTCATCGGCTAGACCAGGAGGTACATGGAATCGGAGGGTCTAAGAAAGTAAAACTTTGCTCACGGGTAAATAATATTCACTATTATTCTCAAAATATGCTAATAAGACTTTATAAAAGAGATATCCTACCGTGTTTGAAACTCGGAGGAGGTTGGTGTTGCATCACTCATTTCTCAATTATATTATTTCATTGCATCTAATATATAGCTTTTTTAGTGCTAAAGTATCACGAAAATAACCAGTCGGTACAACCAATTATTAAGGTCAAATATTGTATTCTTATACACAGAAATGTTAAATTTTGTAATGTGATATTTTTGTAATGTGACAAATTTTAAAACCCCTTGTTAGACTGTCACAAATTACAACCCCTTCCCTTGTCCTTAAGAGTTAGATTAGATTAGATAGAATTTGGATTACTCTAAACTTTTCTTCATATATTTATTTTTTTGCAATTTGTAGTAAATGTATGGCAAGTTAAAAGTAAGTAGATCCCAGAATAAAAGTTTGAATGATTTATGGTTGCAGGAAATGATACAGCTCTACTACTGTGCATTTTGTGGTGATGAATACAATAACAAAGTTAATTTACAAGTAAGTATTGTTCCTCATAAATTATGCCTGTTTTATAGTTCAGAAATGTTTAGATTACCTCACAAGTATTATATTAGTTCTGACTTCACATTGTTATTTATGAGGGAGGGAGGTCCAGGACCTTCTCTATTATTCATTATTTATTTCCATAGTACTGTAATACATGTACTACATTTGACCACCATTGTTCACAACCTTTGTAAAGTAGTTGACTTATCTACAAAGCAAGTATAACTGATTGTCCAGTGCTTTAGCTCAGCTTTTTAGAGAAAATGTTTGAAAATTCACATACAGCCAAACCAAAGGGTTAGTTTTTGGTCACCGGCCAAATTTTCTGATTTGGTTCAGAATCGATAATACATTTGATTTATGTAATAAAACAAATAAGAAAAATAACATAAAAAATATTTTTGTCCCGTACGAAAATAAATACCGTGTGGGTAACATAATTGACCATAGCCGCAGCGGCCGCACGCAGTGGATACGAAACACAATCAGCTGTTGAGGTCAACACACTCTTCGGGTGCTAATGCGCGTAGGTATATTTGCGGACCGTTTCAAATCGATGTTTATGTAACAAAATATTACAAATAAGACGATAAAATTATGAAATGGTGTTTATTTCCTTATTTTTAAATATGGCCGGTGACCAAAAACTAACCCTGTATATCTAGATATACTATTCTAATGAAAATCTGAAAAAATCACCAGTGACCAAAATTTCAGATTTGGTTCATTAGCGATAATACATTTGATTTATAAATAAAAAAAGAATAAAAAATTTTATAAATTTGTTTCTTGTCCTACACTAAAAATATTATTGTGTAGACAACTAATTCGGCGCGCAGTATTCAAGCGTTTGACGCCAGTAGCAATGAACTCTGTATAATATGTCCTTGAAGTGTTGCCGTATGGGCCGAGTGTCCCTCAGCTGACTTGAGGTCGACACACTATGTGTGCTAACAACGATAGATGTATTTTTAAGGACCAATTCAAATAGATTTTTATTTAACAAAATATTACAATTTAAAACACACCCTTGGATTGATGTTTACTACCTAATTTTAAAATTGGGCCAGTGACCAAAATTTAACCCCGTATATTTAGAATTTTTTTTTCAACACCAACAATTTTCATTAAAGATATCAAGTCTAAAATGAATCAAACTTTAACACTCATATTTACAAATAAGCTATCTTTACCTATAACGAACTGGATGTGAAATTTCACAGTTGCAAATTGAAACTGATACTAGCCTGATTCTATACAGTTAAAATCTTTGATTCATATCCAGCCAAATTTAATCAGATACGTGACTTCCCGCGTAATGCGGGACGGCTGGCAACTCTAGCAACCGCCTACTTACACCACACGAAATGCGACAGTACAGCTGTCACTTTACGCCTGTGTCGTGTAAGTGAGAGGCACCTCCCCAGTCGTGCCGGCCCTATTATTATCAAGTCTAAAATGAATCAAACTTTAACACTCATATTTACAAATAAGCTATCTTTACCTATAACGAACTGGATGAGAAATTTCACAGTTGCAAATTGAAACTGATACTAGCCTGATTCTATACAGTTAAAATCTTTGATTCATATCCAGCCAAATTTAATCAGATACGTGACTTCCCGCGTAATGCGGGACGGCTGGCAACTCTAGCAACCGCCTACTTACACCACACGAAATGCGACAGTACAGCTGTCACTTTACGCCTGTGTCGTGTAAGTGAGAGGCACCTCCCCAGTCGTGCCGGCCCTATTAGGCTACATGCATACATGCATCGTAGCACTTCCTAAAATGGTACCTCTTACTTCTTCTAAAGATTAGCACAATTAACCATACTCTCCAGCTTTCTAATATTAGTACAGATTAATGTATTTAGTACTTGTGGTCACATGAATAACATAAAAACACATTTTCTTTAGACATGTAAAGAAGATTAATTATTAACACACACAATATAATTTTATGTCCCTTTTTTTACAGAAACATGTAGCAGATGACCATGGTGATGAGAATCAGAGCCCAGCTGATGTTTTAAAATGTCCGCTCTGTGAAGCAATGTTTTACCATTTAGATGCATATGAGTTGCATTTAATGTTTCATACAAATGAAGATGTGTACAGTGACAGGAATGAACTGTATGTATTATGATTTAAGGTTCCTTAATTTTGCATTAAATGTCTGTGGACTTTACACACCATGGTAGCCTAGCCCCGTGCTAAGTACCATAAGGAATTGTGTTACGGGTACTAGAAAACGGAAATATATTTAATGTTTTATAAATTTAAGAAATTTTATATATTTAAGATTTTATCATAGAAATACATGTAATACATAGATACACATCCATGACCCAGGCGGGATTCGAACCCGTGACCCCTGGCACAACATGCTCCGCTTATCCGAGTCCTGTACCACTGCGCCAGCCTAGTCGTCAAAACTAATTTATGTAATACAAAATATTATTTAAAACAATGGTATGCTATGGGAGGAACCTATATCCAACAGTGGACTGCAATAGGTTGATGATGATGATGATGCTTAAAAACAAGATAAAATTCTTTGTTAATATTTCAGGGTGGACGAAGTTACAGAATTTTCCCTTGAAACTGTACCACCAATAGCAGAAAAATTAGAAAATGAGAGCATGCAGGAAAGTAATGTGGACGACGGAGTTGATATGGTAACTTTTTTTTTTATTATATAGGGGTATCCGGAGCCGATTTCACCACTGCTGATGCCCGTAGACATCTGCGTAGATGTTATGCCGAAGCAAGCCCCCAAAAGCCAAGCAAGAGATGCCCTCCCGCGTTCTCATCATCCATGGTTCACCGGATACTCATACAGCGTACGAAACGCGATAGACCAGCTGTCACTTTACGTCACTATCTTCACTATGCAACATTACAAAATTTTAAACAATTTATTTCATGGCTTATTCGTTAGATTTAATTGATATTCTTTAAATTGTATTTTGCTTTACATTGCAAGTGTAAACGTAAGTGCACTAACTATACTGGTCATGTTAAAATATTTTAATGATTGTTCCCTGTAATTTCAACCTGAAAATTATTTGTACCACTACTTCTTGATGATACACATATTATATTTTCAAACAATGTTCTCATAACTTTTAGGAAAACTTTCTGCAATTATTGATGGGTGAATCTGAAGACAATACTGCTGGGAAAATAAAGACTAAAAAACACAAGAAACATAAAAAATCGAAGAAAGCTGCCATAACACTTGATGAATTCTTAAACATGAACAAAGATGTATTTGGCGATGGATTGGATGTCCAGGGCATAGAAGAAGTACCAACACAAGTTATGTTGAAAAATATGAAAGGAAAAAAACCAATGACAAATAAGACTAAAGCAATAAATGCTGATATTAATAAATTAAAAAAGATTGGTATAACTGTGAAAACTAAATCAGGTAATCATGTGAAACCAATTATTAATAGATGTGTTGTTGATAAAACAGCAACCCTACAAAGCAATATTGATGATAAGAAGACAAACTTCGTTTCTGCTCCTGTAAAAGATGTTCTATCAAAATTGAGACAGGGCAACAGCGAAATAAAAATCATTAAGAAAGTTGCCAATCAAGATACTACAGAATACGAGGCAGCTATACATGAAAAAAATATCCTTGCAAACGATACTGAAGAGAAAGAAGACAAAGACCCTAATAATATTGATAACAGTAATCATAATGAGGATGACGTAATTGATATGCCGCTGACCAATAATGGTAATGATGATAGTAAGTGTACCAATGGTGCCGAGGGACTTGATACTATACTAACCAACACCAAAAAGTCAATAAATATCCCTGACAAGCAACTTTTAGAGTGTGAAACAAACCTAAAACAAAGTGATGATTCTAGTCAAGACAATTTTCCGAATGTTTGTTTAAACAACTCTAAAAATTGTTCAGAAGATTTGCCTAAATCTGAACAATGTGAGGAAACAAATGAATCGGGTAATGTATCTTCTTGTGAAGAAACTAAGGATGACACAAAGTCAGATCCAGATGATGTAGACACATCTGGTGAGATACATAATGATAAGATTAGTATAAAAAATGAGGTTACTTCTAACAACACACTTGGAGCCTTGAAGCATTTAAGTCACTTGATTACAATTAAACCAATAAAACAGAGCAAAATCGCCCAAGACGTGGATAATGATGATGGTGATGGTGTCGAAAACCTAACAAAGCAAGATAGTATAAACATTGCTAGTAATTCTTTAAACGACTCCGAGTTACCTACGGCGAAACTAATTCAACAGAAGCCTAGTTTACAAAACAAAACTTCTGAGGCATTAAAAATTTTAGGCAGGAATGTAACGGTTAAGTCTCTTTCTAACAATCCAGTCAACTTCGAGAGTAAAAAAGATAAATCAGATGACATTGAAACTAATGAACATTCCAATCAAACTCAAATTGCACCAAAAGATTCACAAAAGGCGGCGTCTGAATCTCGTCTAAACAATGCAGCATCTAAACAAATTTCCTCTAAAGATAAACTAAAAGAAATTCCTACGTTTTCCAAATCTAATATTAAAATAGAAAAACCTATAGCAAACAAATTTGTTGATGATGAAATAGAAATATTTAACATAGATGATTCTGATAGTGAGGATGATGCTAAAAAAACAGAAAATTCTGAATTAAATAAAAGTAAAGCATCAGATAAAGTAAAGGAATCAGTTCCGTTACAAAATGTAATACATAATCTTGGTGCCAATATAACTATTAAATCAAACTATCAAAAGCCAAATGAATTAAAAAATAAACCTAATTTAACTGAAGCTAATGTTAATAAATTTACGAAAGTCAACAAGCTATCTCCCGAAATTCAGAAAAGTATAAATTTACAGAACACTTTAAAGAATTTAGGGAGTCATATTACAATTAAATCAAAGAATACGTCAACAACATATAGTAACGAAGAGTTAACAACTTCTGATAATATTGATGCACACAGTGATCATAATGATAGTGATTCAGAAACAGAGGTTGGAAATGTAAAAATTACAGAAATAACAGAACAAGCAAGTGACCATGAAGAGAATAATGATGAGTGTGGTACAAATGCAATAGTCCACTCTCCATCATCACATGATAGTGATAGTGATCATCATTCTTATGATGATGCTGACTTTGAATCCCATATACAAGCCGATAATTTGTTAAAATCGGATCGTCAGATGCCAACAGGAACTGTTTGTGACAACATCAAAAATACCAATAGAGAATTAGTAATAAAACCCATTAATGAAAAGAAGACTAATCCAGAAAATGTCCCTACCACAGCTTATGAAAAGAAATTAAATCTCCCAACGAATATCAATTTAAAGTCTGTAAGCCAAGTGTCTCCTAATCAAATGAATACAATGAATCGTAAAATGAATACATCAGCCAATGAAGTTAATACTGTTAAAACAGTTAAGAAATTTCATACGGAGACTGTTATACAAGAGATAACTACCGTCACTAGGACTATAAGAACGGTTAATGAATCAAGCAATGAGTTTGTCCAAACTGGAAACCAAAACTTTTCTACACCCCAAAAGATCAATAGAGTTCCTCCCGGAAAAGAACATCAAGGCAAAATAATCAGACATGTAATTCCTACAGTTGGTACAAAAGTGAGAAATCCTGGAATGGCAAGACCATCTAATCCAACAGCTATCAGATCACCTACTCAAATAGTTCCTATTCGAGCCGTTCATAATTCAATGCAACAATCCAACCCCACACCAAGGAAACCACTGGGACCTGGTTCACAAATAAGGAAAACAGCACCACCAATGAATAGTCCACAAAAAGTAGTCATAAACAAATTGAAAATGTCACCAAATGTTATAACCCAATCAGCCAATAAAAGACCTTTGATAGATGGCAACTTCTGTGTTAGTGGAATGAAAAAATCTAAAGAATCAATGTCCATTGCAAAAAGTGGTGATGCCTCAATGGAGCAATTCACAGCATCAACAAGTAAGTCAGAATTTTCTAGTGTAACCAAAATTATGAAAGGTGGTAAATCATCAATGTCAGCAACACAAACACGATCAGAAGTTAACACTACCACGCAACAGCAACTAAGTAGATTGAGTAACATGTCCGGTTTGAAAATAATGAAAAAAAGTTCAAAACAAGCAGTGGAAGTTGAAGAGAAAAGTGAAGTTTGTGCAACCAAACGGAACACCATGGATGCAATAGAGAAATTACAAAAACAAGGACTTTTAGTGAAAAAACCACGAGTTGAGTTCAATGACACAAGTGAACATGACTACTTTAGTGAGAGTGATGAGGACGATTTTGAACAATGATTAACAATTTCTGTCCACAATAGAATAAGAGGATGTGTAGTTGTGAACTAAGTGGCAGTTATTTCTAGTGTTACAAGTACTGTGAGTGTGTCAATGTTAGTGAAAGGAAATTCTCTTTATATATATTTAGCACAAGAGCTGCAAATTTGTACATAGTGTTTCATGTTTGTAATTGTTAGTTTATAAGAAGTACTGTTCATTGAATCGATACAGAATATGGCATTTCTGCAGTCAAGAACTTGGGGTTTAAAAATCTAAATTACTCCAGAAGCTTAGGATCTCAGCATCTTAGCCAGACATCCTGACATTTGGAGCGACTGTTCCGGATTCTTTGCCCATAATTAAATGTCTCGCTTTTTGTAGATCATCATGAAAAAATTTAATATGATGAAATGCTAGAAATAAATTACTTGTAAATTCATTTAAAGTAAATAAATTAGATTTTAATTGATTAAAATCACAATCTGTTCCAAGTGCGAGTCGGACTTGCTTACCAAGAATTATAGTGTGAACATGAGGTATGGGCATAATAGCAGCATTTTTTGATTTTTGTGTTTTTGGATTTGTCTTCATCAGGAATAGGATTATAAGTATTGAAATGTGATATTCATCATTGAAAAATATTACACTGCTCACACACATGGTTTAGGGATATTTCACATTAAAGTCAAATTTAAAAAAATGCAAGTCATTTTACAAAATGATTAAATCCAACTATGATTTAATTGTTACTTTTATTATTTTATTTTATTTAAAATACGAAATAAAATAGAAATTAAAAGTTTAGGTGGATAAAATACATAATCATTTCCATTTGCTCCATAGAACTTTATATAGATTTTGACATGGGCGAATCAGCGAGGCACTGATAGTAATTTATACAAAACGTACCTTAGAAGGCGAAAGCATTTCTTTAGTATGAAATTAACTATTTGAGCACTGGAGGGCTAAAAAAAATTATCCACACGTTTAGATTCTCAGCAGCGTTGCCAGATGTCCAACCATAAAAGTGTATGATTTTTGTCAGTGATATAATTGTAATTTAACCAATTTTCGAATTTATTTTTCATTTGTTCTGTAGTAAGCTTACTTGCCAAATTTCATTTATCTACGTCAACGAGAAGTATAGGTTTTAGTTGAATGTGATCTCATAAAAAGTATGTGATTAACGGCTCATCTTTTGATTCCGTTGACTGAGAGTGTCTTTTTTGCTGGGGATTGCGTTTAGGCCTAGCATACCACTAAACCCCAGCGGTGTTCTTTCTCTTCCGTAGGTTAAATGAAAGTACTTACCCTACTTAATATAAGTTATATTTATCAACAACGCAACAACCGTTTATGCGTATTATGTATACTTATTTTTTTCAGTGCTTATTAAATAATATAATGAATAACATGAATTTCAAATTGGTATAAAAGTCTTGACAGACAGACAGGCAGACGGATAACTTTTCCTTCAAAGTTAAATTTTTCCTTTTGGAGATATGGAACAATAATAAAATATTTTAATTCTCGATTTAGGCGTAAAGGCGTAAAATGCTTTGCCTAATAAATCTGGCAACGCTGGTTCTCAATGACAACTAAGTTTGTAAATTAATGTATAGTGCCACAAACATTTCTGACCCGGTCGTGGCGGCGCTCTTCTGACAAGAGTGACAAGTCTTGTCTAATTAAGTATTGCCATCAAATGATATATTTCGATTTTTAGGGTAAAAATAATGTCCGATGCAGGAAGTAATTGAAATTTTGGCATCACAATACTAAAATCATGATAACTATTATTTTATTAGTTATTTAGAAATAAAAGAATGTAGTATTATATTTTAATGTTGTAATTATGGTCATGTAAAAAATCAAATTTACAAACAATCAACATTTTTACTTTATTAGTTTATTAATGGAGCATGGAGTTTCTCTTCTTGCATAAAAGAAAAGACCAAAAATATGTTTCTCCCATCCCTTTAGGGTAAACGAGTTTTGTGCGTCGCTCCACTATTAAAACTGACAACAGATTGTCATTTCAAAATGACGGCTTTAGTTCCAGTCTTGGTCACCGGGCCAGAAAAGTTTGTGGCACTGTAGAGTCCACGCCATGACTTCTTCCGACAAAATTGAAACTAAACCTGATGTCAACAGTCAACAGTGTTTTCATTTTGAGTGTCATGCACGCATGACTGGCAAATTTTAGAGTTGCAAATGTATTCCTATTTGCTAAATTATGAGGCAAAATTTTCTTGTTGGTTTCATTTTGTATCTGGCAAAATATAATAAAAAAGGTATATGACGTATTGGCAAACCTCATTATATATTTTATACATTTTCTATATTTTAGTGAACGAGTCATCATACAAAATTTAATGAATATAATTTACAGATTAGGATATTGATAGTATATCTAAATATTTAATAATGTAATAATAATAATTAATATAATATAATAAGAATAATAATTCAATATAATATTTATCAGCATATTAAATATATTATGGATCATCCACATTTTTATGAACTTGGGTGTGTTTGGAAAATGGTTTGCCCAAATTTTCAAATAGGAAAGGAAAAGAAGAGGCCCTTCTTGGAAAATAGTTATTCATTATTGTTGTTATAAAGTATAATAATATTCATTTTCTTTTATAAAGGATTGCGAAATGTCTGCATAACAGACAATATGTTTCAGTGACATAATATTTTTTTTTGTAGATACATGTTAACTCTCACATGGGAAAGGATAGAATACATAGGCAACTACCCCAGACAATCTATGTAAATAATACAATTAATGTATTTGGTAAGCTTATAAATATTAAGGGGTGTTTCGATATCCGGCTTCTAGCACCATTATATTTCGAGACCGTAGCGCCGCGGCTAACGAACTTGAGTGGTGGCGCGGACTCTAATTATTATATTGTGTATATTGTTAACAGGGTTCGAAGGATATATATCCAATGACTTTTTGTCATATATATCATCAATATTTTTTGTTTTTAGTAGATTTTGTCTGATCTAGGAGAAAATTTCATGTTTTGGTTTCATTTGTCTGATTTGAAGTAGGTACTTACCTATATAAATAAATCATTAAAACATTTTAGTTTTTTTTAATCATTTCAGTTTTTTAAATATAATATAACAACTTAGATTATTTAATGTCTAGATGGAGCGTCTAATGTGCGCATACGTGTCAATAAATATATCAGCCAACTGTTGGCTTATAAGTTCTTTCCGGCGGATTAGTACCAATCGTCCCGCTAAAGTGTCGAGACGTATTACGCGCTTTAAATAATAAACAAATAACATGGATAAAATAACGGTATGTGCAATTAAACTCTGCCGGAATTATAAAGGAAGGGTAAAAAATACTAAACACATCACCTATCATCGGTAAGCAGTGGCGGCGGAGGGCGTGGGATGTGTGGGCGAAGGCCCACAGCCTCGCGGTGGGGTCTCGCACCCGGGCGGCGCCTCAAAGCGCAAAAGAAAATTACAAAAGTATATAAGGTCAAAAAATACACCCCACATGATTATCATATTTGAAAATAATCAACGCAAAGATATTCGACTATTCGAAGTACGAACATAAATGAATGGATAATAATGTATAAATTGCTTTTTCTGACAAAAAATAAAACTATCAGGTTAGGGTCTCGAGACTCGAATTCGTAAAGAGACATTATAAAAGTATACAAAATCGGTGAAAATCCAAAAGTACACATGGTTATTTGATCTTTAATAGATTACAAAATTCGTTTAAATTATTTTTTAAATGGAAAAATTTTATCTGGGCAATATACATTTGCGAGGCATTTTTTTAAATAAAATGCCTCGCAAATGTATATCGCCCAGATAAAATTTTGGTCTTGCGCCGCCACTGTCGGTAAGTAACAAAGAAACTGCATATTTTATTTTATAATTATTTGTTTTTTATTTACCAAATTTCGACATATTTATCTGTGTTGCCAGTTTCTTTTTTTATTATCTCCCTTCTTTTATGGGTATATTAGTTGGTTTATGTATATTTATTACATTTATTTAATTTTATTGATGTATTACATCGATAAGCTGGGGAAAGCGTTCCAAAAAAGCACACATCGGGCGAGGCCAATGAAGTTGTCATTCAAATACTCCTTGGGCCACCGGTTACTTACACACCGCACCAAATGCGACAGCACAGCTATCACTTTATACCGGTATGGTGTAAGCGAGAGGTACAGCTCTGGTCGTGCCGAATTCCGGCACTACCTCTTATTGAACATGTTTATTTGTAATTAAAAATTTATACCTATATGTGACTCCAAATTGTCTAAAACGTTACATAAGTGTTTTAATATTCGTTAACAATGTAATTCATTTAATAAAATATTCACAAACATTTTTTATTTATTTTCGAAAGTGACTACTTACTAAAACTAAAATTTATCAATATATGTAATATCACCTATCACCTAAAATTGTCATATTAAGTAGTCTATTTTTAAATGTGATTTATGGGAGATTTTATAGCTGGTATTATTATTCACGCACACAGAGACATAGATGCACAGTGTACCTAAAACAACGCTTGCACGCACACTTGCGTATAATTGTTGACTCGTTTTCTTTTTTTGATTGTAAGGCGACGCTCCATCTCATAGATTTCACGTAGTGAAAACAATTCTAAATCTATGCTCCATCTAGACATTATAAAATCAAAGATAACACGATTTTCATATAAATGGTCAATGGATATACCTTTATTAAACTTGATATTATGATATATATCATAAATATCCGATATTTTGATATGTATAATAAAGATCGGATATTTTCGAACCCTGATTGTTAATCATAATTACTTTTTTTGGACTGATAATTTTGGCTGCAGTAGAAATTGGAAAGATTAAATGGCTTATTTATAAGACTGTATTTGTTTTATTATTTAATGTAATAATGATTGGTTTACATAGATAAATAACATCACATTTTCTAACAAGAATAATTTGTAATATGAAAATAGAAATGTTTTACAAACGAGTACAAAGATAAGTTAGTTACATGTGGTATTTAGTACACCGGATACCAAATAAAATGATACGTTTACTCCGCTTTAGTCTCTCCTTTATTTTGCCGCCACTTTTGATCCTGTAAATGTAATGTCAGCATTAGAAATGGTAAGTTGATTAATGTATTACATGATTTCATCCCATTATGAACATAAGAATATGAATAAGCATGTTTGTATTAAAACAGTTAAAATTAATATTGTAGAAGTCGGAAATGAAAAGTTTGCTGAAAGTTAAAAAATCATAGACAATTTTTTATTAGATATTATATATTATTTTAAATTCCTTTAAGAATTTCTCTACAATTTTTTTCCTAGGAATATCTTTGAAATTACACGTGACATAGTTAGCACGGTTTTAGGAGCAATTATTAATTCATCGTAAGTTAATATTGGCAAAGATCAATATTGATACATGCTACTTACATGCAGGGTTTTTTTATGGATGTACGCGAAGGCGCGCAGTACCCATAAAGGATATTTCAAAAAGATGACAAAAATATGGATTCGTAACAACCTTTCGAGACTTAGCGTGATCCAAAAACAGTCATTGTTGTTACGGGGTATATATTAAAATAGGTACAGAAAAGTATCGCCTGTATAATCAATTACATAATAAGGAAACATACGCCATCATATTTCTGACTGTCTCTATATTACATTTTAAGGGTTTGCAAACCAGTAGCGGAACTACAGGGTTGCAATTCAGCAAAATGAGAGGAGCCCGGTCAGTTTCAGCTGTCGACATTGGAAGACAAAGGGGTCCAAACCGAAGCTTTCCACGCGACCTCAATGATAGTACATCATTGAGGGCTTATTATAGATCACTTTTTTTTAGTTGTCTAATAATATTAAAGTTTCACAGTAGTACTAGATATGGATAATTTGTATAAAAAAGTAAATTCCTTTATCACATTTATATTGCTTTCTATGTAGATATATATGGCTATAGTCATGTCTAGGTAATCTTATTATTTTGTTCATTAACGTGACCCACAAGCCAAAAAGTAGTTGATTTTTGTTGTCTATTCAATTGATTAAATTACTATAGTTGGCTTTGAATAGGTCAAGGAACTAAGTCTCTATCCTGGATATGACAAATCAGATACCAAGTCGCCTTATTTTCACCTCCCTTCATATATACAGTGATAACAAATTTACATTTTATGCTTATTATACATATACATATATCATATTGGGATAAAAATACACCTTAGGCATATTTATAAACATTTGTAATTCGGTGAAAGTTTCAAGTATCTGTTGCTTGCCTATTTGTGTTTGTCTCACTTTTCTCATTCTCATTTTTATTAAATAAAAATTGTAAAAAGAACATTCCTACTAAATAACTACCACCACATATTATCACACACAACTACACCCCACAACAAATAACTGAAGTCAAACAATATCTATTGTCGTGCGACTAAAAAAAGCATACAAAAGTCCAAAAACAGATATCTAAGTAATAAAAAACCAGCACCTACTTTTTTCCAATTTTGTAAACTTAAAGCCCCTATGATCATTCCCTTAAACCTTGTACCATAATGATGATATTCTCGTTTTGAAATATCTTCTTGAGAAATATTTAAATTTGAAATACAAACGGCATTATATCCAATTTTCAAACAGTTCTGTTCTTATGTGCATACCGGTCATGTTTGTCATAATTTCAACATTACCTAATTATTGAGAATTATATACTTGAGTTAAAACGATGGTGAATCAATAGTATCAAATATTCTTTAGATACAAGACAATCACATTAAGCAGTGAATATTTAATTTAGCTTGGACTCGAAGTAGGTAATTATTTACGCAAGTATGAGTAGGTAACATACATATAGCGCTACTGTGGTGTACAATATATCATGTGCCTTTTGAATTGTGCTTTAGCAGCATGTATCAAAATATGGTCTTCCACACAATGCAAAATAAGTGATTAAAATGGTCTTTTTTTATATACATATTATTCTAAAGCATCGAAAATATTTGATAAGAATCAAAAATAATTCATAGATTATTAAGATTTTTTGAATCTATTTATAATTAATTAGAATTTTATTAATTAATTGACAAGGGTTCATTCCAGTAATATTATATATTTTAGTACTAAATTTTTATACAATCGCCCTCTCCCCTGTCAGTAAAAGATAGTATATAATATATTTTTAAATTGGCAAAAATAAGCAAAGAATTGCCCCCTCCCTGCGGTCTTTTCGAATCAATAACTCCCACGTAGCAATTATAGCCAGTGGCCTCTTGCAAGTGGC
The DNA here is from genome assembly GCA_001625245.1 of Calycopis cecrops. Lineage (NCBI taxonomy): Eukaryota > Metazoa > Arthropoda > Insecta > Lepidoptera > Lycaenidae > Calycopis > Calycopis cecrops. The sequence continues at coordinate 288,059 of LUGF01051927.1, read as the reverse complement.
AGGGAAAAACACATGATCAATGTTTTCCTAAACCTGATGTTGATTTCTGAAATTATTGTACTCCAAAAAGTCTTTTTGCCTACGTCTCTCAGTCAAAAGACATATATTGACATGAGCAATTCTTGCTTCTGCCTAAAGTAGCTTCAAAATGATGACAAAGCATGTAAGACCCCAATCAAATTATTTAAACCGCTAACGATGTAACGCACAATCACAACAAGCATCTAGCTCTGGCGGGACGAATTGTGATCAGTATATATTACAACGTACCAAGATGGCGATCTCATTGGACAGGCGGTACGCGATAGCACGCAATTTGTAGCGTAGCTTGAGTCCACCCTTGGTTTTCTTACGTAACGTTCGCAATATCGTATACATGTTGCAGCAATGGAGCGTAAAGAACATAACAGCTAAGTACGTCACCTGTCAATAGCAACCAATATGAATCAAACATAATAAAATACTTTGCAAATAAAGACATTGTTTATTAAGCATACCATAGATATACAGAAAAAAAAATTGCGTTTACAAAAAAATCACTTGTACGCCAATAAGTACATTATCTACACGTCTTCAGGCACACATTAAATACATGCTACATTAAACCATCATATAACTACTATAAACACAAATAAAAAGAATTGTGAGTGCCGTCCACACAATACGCGACAAAATCTAAATAAATGAATGATTATTCTATATAAATTATTTTATAACGGAATATGGGGTATTAGCCCCAAACTATTTTATTTTTTTACTTTCAGCTCATCAACATAATGGAGCCGTAAACAATAAGAGACTTCGCCACCTCCATTTCCAGTTATCAAGACCAAGGCATAGTAAAACGAGAACAATGTATAGGTAAGGCACGTTCATTAAATCGATTAATTTGAATCCATACAGGCACGTGTTAATCGATAAGTGAATTGCATGATACTAGTATCAGAGAGAATAATTGTTTTGCGGATTGAGATTCGCGTACCTAAGAGCCTGTTCATAAGTTTTACGTAGACGCACGCGCGTTGCCGAGATACTAGAGCTACACCTAGACGCGCCTATCACTCGCGCGTATCCGTCGGCATATTTAAAAATTCGGGGGCTGTTGTTGCGTCCAGAAAGAAGCGCGTAGAACACTTAACAGGGTTTAAGAGTCTAAAGGTCAATTCACACCAAAAGCGCGACGAAGCGCAGCGAAGCGAAGCGCAGTTTATGTGTTATATGAATTTCAACTTTATAATAATTACTATGATACTTATTATCGCATGAGAAACTCGAACGAGTCGCGCGGATTCCCGCGACTGCGCGAGAATTCGCTGGAATCCGCGTGGAAATCGCGAGAATTCGATAATAAGTACTACAGTAATGAAAATAAAGTTTAAATTTATATGACACTGAAAGTGCGCTCCGCTTCGCCGCGCTTTTGGTGTGAATTGAGCCTAAGAGAGATTTATTGACTAATTAATTATTTATCGTACGTGTTGTGTGGACAGCACCCCATTGACTAGCCCAAGTAGTGTCTAACCAGACTTGGTCTCTTCCAACAAATAGCTAATTACAATATTACCCAATATGCACACAGATTAAATACCTAAATATACAATTGATGTAATATATAAATGCTATTTTACAATATAACATACTTTGTGCAATTTATCAAAACCTAACCATAGTTTAAATGACATAGAAATAAGCATTAAAAAGACGCCATTTTTATGTACCCTATTATTGGATGCCTATTAAATTCATCTAAATAATAAATAGGTTATCACAACTTTAGCACATTAGTTCTATAAAAATAAGAATAATATCTGGAAATGTTAGATATTAATTAATATAAAAATCTGCTATTTAAGATCTAGAAAATTCGAGATATAAAAAGTGTTTGGTGTGACAAAATATGGTCATGCAATAACATAATTTACAAACAATATCTTCGATTGTGCATGGTATTTTTATGCCTCTCTGGTTAAACATACATATTAAAATTTTAAACAATATTAAAATAATATTTTGTAAAAGCAAAGAAGCAGTGATACCTAATATAAAACATATACAATGTTCAAATGTATTCCAATAAAATAAATTAATGTCTAATATAAAAATATGCACATAATTTTATTTATTTATAATACAATCCACAAACGCTAAAAACAAAGAAAATATAAATTAATACAAAAAGCTAAATATTCCTTTTGTTTCTTATAAAACAATTAAAAAAAATGCTTAAAACATTAACCCCCTTATTAATAAACATAGAATAACGTTAACCAAGTAATAACCTAGTAATAAACTGACATCTGTCAAATTCCATATTAAAAAACACATAAAAAGCATAGATTTAGAATGTACAAGATACACAATGTCAGAACAGAGGCGAGACAAAAAAAATGTTTGACAAATGTCAGAATTACTACTAAAACCGTCTAAAACACATATTTGACTTTGTCATTAGTATGTAATCGGGCCCCTATGGCTTCTTACTAGAGTAAAATAATTGTCTCATATGTACTTCATCTATTGTCTCTTTTCTTTTCCGATGATTGGAAGTTAATTTGAATGTCTCGCTCCCACGCTTTGTACATCTTTCACGTAGTGAGAACAATTCTAAATCTATGATAAAAAGTATGGAATTTGACAGATCTCAGTTTATTACTAGGTTATTACTTGGATAACGTTATTCTATG
>LUGF01051927.1:241434-255212 GCA_001625245.1 Calycopis cecrops | reverse complement strand
AGTGAATATTGACAGTTCTCTAATTGTTCATTGATAAGGATTGAACCTTTGCGTCGTATTCAATGAACACGCCACATCGATTCTGAAATATTTCATTTACTTATATTATATAACATTTGGCCATGAAATTAAAATAATATCCTAGCTGAGCTCCGCGTTTTCACCCGTCTGAAAGATTTCCCGAGAGAATCAATAAAATAAATTACCATTACCAATTAGTACCATAGCAGTACCTAAAGATTTATATGATTCCAGAATGTAATCTCCATGTGTCCAGTTATATACAAACACACAAACTTTACCATTTATAATATGAGGTAGTAAAATCAAGGTAGGTTACCTTGATTTTCTCATTATTTAGATTCTTATTTTTCTAATCGTTAAGAATTCTCTTTGTACCTATTATTATTAAAAATGGCACATGGGTTTTTTTATATTAGATTTCTTTACTTTCGCACTGTGTGCAATAGAGTCGATCACGAAGATAAAATATACAATACTGGAACTTAAATAGTTGCATCGTTGTACCTACGGCCTTTAGATATATTTTTTCCTTATCGCTCGATTGCTAAAGATACTGCAATAAAAAATTTAAAATATTATCTCAGCCGTGTGTGATGATTCATAAAAACTATACAGTGAGCGATATTTTATCTTAACATAAAATTGAATATTATCTTGACGGTGTGTGACGCTCTTTACTATTTCGACACCAGCAGTGAACATTCGGCAAAGGTCATTGCCATTTGTCATTTTTCACCCCTTTTATCCCTCTTAGATTAGTAATTTGGCATATAAAAATAAAAAAGACTAATATGATAACTATAACCGATATAGGTACAGCTGGAAACTTTCAGCGGGGCAGTAAGGAGAAGTACCTTATCCGATGCAGATACACGAAAGTGGTCTTAGGAGACTATACATATTTTTTTATGAAATTTTATTTCCCATTCACAGATTTTCAAAAAAAAATACAGTTAGCAAAAAATAGCAATTACTTACTTACATAACATTTTTTTTGATGTCAATAGATCCTGTTACTAATATTGATTAAAAACTTCTATGGGACCTACTATTCAAGTACTCAAAAAGTCACAAAAGTTTCCATTCTGTATATAACATAAGGAAAAAACTACTCTTAAGAAGTTTATGTCATTTGGCGTAAAAATGGCAAAGGTCCAGATTAGCAGAATATTCACTGCGGTCGACTTGTGTGTGACCGACAATATCCATGTTGCTGATTGATTAGATTATCGACTGCGGTGGTAGATTAGAGAATTGGGATTATCTACACATTGAACTTGCTCCAAATAGATTACACGCCCTTGGCTGAAGCCCCGTATCCGTTACGAGTAAAACACGGAAATATACTTGACTTTTCTTTATATTTCCATATTCTGTAATTGATGTAAGCATGTAGTGACGTAGGTACTATGGTATGTAATATTTCACAACAATATGGAATGAAAATATCAACATAATGTAACAGTAATGTTCGAAAATAAACATAAGTAATAATAAGTAAGAGTTGGTTATATACCTAAATATAATTTTGCTTACTGTTAATATTCTATAGAATTTTAAAAGTGTATGAGTAAGATTAATACTTTTTAACAAACAAAACTGATATTTTTTTGCATTTGCTGTAGGGCGCATCAGGACTTTTTGGTCAGCTGTAATTCGGATTAAAAATTGAGTGCTTTAACCTTAAAATTAGTGTACACTGTACATACACGAAAAAAATAATGGTTGGTTCGATTTGAATAGACCCAAAGGGAAAAAGATAAAATTTTCTCTCTCAAATCCTTGTCAAAATTATCCAAATTAGTTTTATCGTTATTATGTGAAAACGCAACAAACATACATACAAACTTATATTAAGCATTACTAGGAAATAAGATGCGCAAAAATCACAAACAAACACAGATTCGTTAGTCCCCTTTACCATAGGAGTAAAGGAACACCCTTGTCTAGGGCATCCGGGCTCTTTAAAGATATGTACGTTTTTTAAGAAGCCCGGATGCCCGATAGAAACAAAAACAAAAAAGGAAATTTCAAAGGATTTATTTTTAGCTGACATTGAAGAAAAAGAGGCAAACTATACGATTGTATTAGGGATCATTCAAGAATTACGTAGGCAGATTCTTAGTAATATTTTACCCACCCGCTTTGTCAACAAAAATCAGTGTACCTATATATTTTTTTTAAATTTGCAAATAAATAAGCAAAGCAAATCCCCCCTCCCCCACCTACTTCAGTGCTTACGTAACACGAAGACCAACACTGACATACCACGATGAGATTGATCGGGCACTGTCCGAAGGTGACGTCAAGAGTTTTCGCAACCGGCGTGTTTGTGTGAACGTGAAGTTGTGAATGTGGAAGCAAGGCAACTGTGTTACCTGTGTATGGATCGTACTATGTGGTACAAGGGATGCTCCCTTGTACTTTTATTTTATTAACAAATATACCTATTTCCTAATTCATTAAACCTTAATGTGGAACCTAAACTAATATTGCCGTAAGAACCGCTACCTTTCTTAATATATCGCTAGACTAGATGCGCCCCTCGGTTTCACAAAGTGTATGTATCGATCCCGTGAAAATATCAAAATGAAATATAACATATTATACCTATTTTACGACCTACCGAATACATACAAAAATTTCATAAAAAACGAAGCGTTTCGGAGGAATTCTACCACAAATACCGTCACACAAGATGCTACGAGTAAATTACTGATTACGCTCATGTAGACAGTTTCATTGAGGCGCTATAAATTCAGATGTATAGCTAGGTTATAAACGCAGTGAAAATAAAACCATCGCATACAATGAATATTATTGTCACCATTGTTCGCCTGGGACAAACGACAGTGAGTACTATTTCTTGTACACAAGTGAAAACTCCCGATGGTATATAGTTCTCATCGACTCCAGATCGGTGTCTACGTTAGTATTGTTACGAATACTGTGCTAATTGCGATAAGGTTACAAGCAATAAATCACTGAAACAGCTATACAGAAAACTGCTTTATAGTCAACCGACTGGAAAGAAATGACGACCTTTTAATAATGATTCAGAATTTGTTCCGATATAACAGCAGAAATACATTATCTGTGAAAATTTCAACTGTGCGTGTGTGTGTATTATGGTTCTTGAGATACAGCCTGGTGGCAGACGCACAGAAGAGGTCACAAGCGTCAAAACGTGACCCTACGCCACAAAACTTATATAGTAGAACGAAACCATGGCTGGCTGACTGGCTACAACAACTAGCTCTTTTAGATTTCCGTTAAATTAGCCAAATAGCAGTTACGAGTGTTGAGATAAAACCAGCTTTGCAAGTACACGAGTGCTTAATTACCGTCAAGGTGTAAGAATCACATTATACAGATAAATGCTCTTCAATCAGAATTGTATCGTTAGAAATGTGGTGTGAAAGTTACAAAGTGGTACCCGAGCCTGGGACAAAACCACTTTCCCTGTGCCTCATGATCTCAACCGATTGTGTTGTTAAATACAACTTGAGCAACAGGTAGTGCCACGCTGCAAGCATGGGGTCGAGGAGGTACCTCCGCTTGCACGACATCGGCGTAAAGTGACACCTGTGCTGTCGTGTTTTGTGCGGTAAGTACCAAGCCCATGTAGGACGGAGGTGGGTGGAGGGCAAAGTATCAGTGTAATCTCTGTGCAAATGTCTATAGGCGTCAGTAGTCATGAAAATGGCTGCGACTGCTCGTTTGCCCCCATAAACTATTAAAAAAAAAAAAAGAACTTGTGAATTGCTTAATTTGTACATACCTACACGGATTAACAACAAATTGTATAATAATATAATGCAATATTGACGTTGCCTAATATGTTTTAGTCATTTCGGCCGTTGCATTACTAGTGCAATATAATTCCTAGACCTAAATAAAATGTGTTATATTATGTTTTTATTATTATTATCATTATTGAGAGCGCAAGCTTTTATGTTTATACGTAACTGTGATATACTCGTAAGAGGTCAGTTAAATAAATAAATAAATAGTGAGGTGAGTTATCTAACTCATCATTCACTCGCAATGCATCTGCATTGTTCATATTTTATTGTATAGGGTACAAAAGAGCAGTGGTGCTTTTGCTGACTACCTACGCCTAAGAAATTCCCGCGTATAGGGTATTCAGATACGTTGCCCTCCTTCCCCCTTTCATGGGCCACCGGTATGTCACACACCCCACGAAACGAGATAACACAACTGCCACTTTACGCCGGTATAAAGTTAGCGAGGACCTCCCCGGTCGTGCCGGTCTACTTACTGAACTTATTGATGTACTTAACTTTCAAATATTTTCCCACATACAAAACTTGGTACTGTCATACGGCATACCGGACGCAAAATCAAAATTATTATCAGATTTGATTCAATCCATGCGAAATTACGAGCTTACATTTGAGGGGTTTCACCTTAGTACTCTACTTATACATATACAATATGTTTATAATTCTCGTGTCACAATAATATTAGTTACCCTACTCCTCAGACACGGCTCGATTCTCATGAAATTGTGTGCATGTCCGGTAGGTCTGAGAATCGGCCAACCTTTGATTATATACACGTCAAAGCGGCCAACATTATATTTTCATCTCGATATTTCCACGGGCTCGAAACTTACGCGGACGAAACCGCGGAGCGCAGCTAGTAATGTCTGTTATGTTATTTTCAGTGATATCTTTTATAATTTACTAATTTTTAGTATATTTTGTTATAGCCGCTTCGAAAATATATCGCTTAAGATTAACAAGTTTACCTACTGTCTCCCTCTTGATGTTTTTTTTTTTTTGGTATTAGGGGGCAAACGAGCAGTCGGATCCATTTTTATGATTACTAACGCCCATAGACATCCGTATAGAGGATATACAGATATGCTGCCCTCTTTTCTCCTCCCACCTTCACGGGCCACCGGCTACTTACACACGGCACGAAACTCGACAGCACTGTCACTTTACGCCGGTCTCGTGTAAGCGAGAGGTACCTCCCCGGTCGCGCCGGCCCAATTCGGCTGTCTTTGCAGTTTGGCACTACCTCTTCCTAAATTATATTACCAAATACATTGATATTTTCGTCATCTACCTTGGGCAGGTAGGAAACTAATGAATAAATGTATGAAAACAAACTATCTATGAATTAATTAAGTATTGTTTTTTACGGCAGGTCAGCCTCATCAAAACACATATTTCCATAACACATGTTCTCATGTTGTGATTTTCAGATTCATTCATTAATTCCATTCATTCGAATTTATAATTCGAGACATTAGATAACATATTGATAATATATACACATTACATAATACATACATATAATATACATATAGTAGGTAGGTAATTCATTAAATATTAGGATATTAAATCAATTTCCATGATTTATGTGGACGTTTCAAATCATATATCAAATTTAAAAGATGTATAGACTTTATGAATATTGGTGTTACTATAAAATGTATATTGTGTGTACAATGACATAAATAGTTACGTTAGTATGAAATGATTCCGATCCCTTTAGCACTATTATTTCGCAAGAGGTAGTCTCATGTTGTCGAGCAGCACAGGGGAGGTACCTCTCTTACAGACGATGCATTATGTATAAATAGATCACTCTTGCGCACAACGTGTATGTTGGCCACTGTAGTAAAAAAAAACCAGGCCAAGTGCGAGTCGGACTCGAACACCGAGGGTTCCGTAGGTACGGGAGGTATGAGCAAAAGTAATAGACGTTGAAAAATTACACTTCCCTGCGACAAGTTGACAAACTTATATTTGCGGGTGCTTGCATACATTTAGTATGAAACGAACTACATGCAGCTTAGGTAATGATTTTTTCAGTGATATAAATTTTATTGACCAATTTTTAGATTTATTCCTATATGTATACTGTAAGGTCTTACTTCTTGTCAAATTTCAGAATTCTGGATTCTTCAACGGGAAGTACCCTATAGATTTTTGAAAAAGTGCGTTTTCATACAAAATTTGTGCATAAATGGCTATAACATTTTATGCGTTTAACTTAGAAGTGTGATTTGGCATCAAGACGTAACTGACCTCCGTATTTGACAAAAAAATCAGCTTAATCCCTTCACGCGTTTTAGAGAAAAAGGTCTTGACAGACGTACAGACAGACGGAGAACAAAGCGATCCTATAAGGGTTCCGTTTTTTCTCTTTGAGATACGGAACCCTAAAAAAAGAACAGGAGCACTGCTTCTTTTAAGCAAACATACAATAAAAGATCTAGTCAAATAAAAATACGTTACTTTCCATCCAGCTGTAAATTTACAATATTAACAAGCATGTGAAACGTTGCAAGTACGAAAATAAACAACCAATCTCACGGAAACTTAAATACTTATCAAACTAATAAGTGATTAAAATATAAATATGGCTTAACAACATGGTCAGCAATGAGTCGTACAAGTACGCACGCCATATAAGACATGACGGAAATGTGTGGTTAAGTTAAAAGTACGTAACCTATTCAGACTACTGTGAAAATTGACAAATTAATTGTTTTGCACCAATGATGATGACGGTTCTCTCTGTCCATCCATGATATCCCTTGCATTTAGGTACTTTAAATATCTTTTAGTTTACATAAATATTATAAAGAGTAAGAGGTAGTGGCACAGTGCATGCTTGCATGCAGCCGAATTGGGCCGGCACGACCGGGGAGGTACCTCTCGCTTACACGAGACCGTCGTGAAGTGACAGCTGTGTTGTCGCGTTTCGTGAGGCGTGTAGTAGCCGGTGGCCTATAGAAGAGGAAGGAGAAAGGATATGGGACCAGGGGTTAGGCTGGGAACCTGACCCCAATGCACGGTCCCATCGTGGAGTAAGGGACTGTCAAAGGCATGCCGGACAGTCCCTAAGGAGGAAGAGTCTGGCCCTGTCACTGAGGCCAGCCTGTCGCCGGAGGGCCCTGTTGCTTTTAGACCCGGGGCCCTCCAATTAATGCGGCTGAAGGCACCCGCAGGGGTTTAGTCGGTAGGGGCGTACACTACACGCCGAGCCCGACACAGACCGGGAGTCACCCAGGCTCCCCGGTATCGTGCGTAAATGCATTCCCTTGCGTCAACAAAAAAAAAAAAGGAAGGAGAAAGGAGGGCAGCGCATCTGTGTAGTTTCTATATGGATGTCTATGGGAATCGGTAGTCATTAAAATGGCTCCGACTGCTCGTTTGCTCCCCCTCCCCCATACCATATAAAAAAAAAAAAGATTTGTTTGTTTCGAATTGGCTCCGAGGCTACTGGGCCGATCTGAAAAAATATTTTACTATTAGAAACAGACATTGTCCCTGATTAACATAGGCTACTTTTTACCGAGGGAAAATGCTTCATTCTCATGGGAAAACTGGTAATAGGACAACGGGTAGTACCTAATATAGTATATAATTTTAAAATTGTCAAGATTTTAAGCAAAGAAAAATCCATTTAGAGAAACTTTTACAAATCAAAATATTTGAGCCCAAAAGGATGAAGACTATACAGTAAGTATTACAGTAATACTAGACAATGGCAAGTCGTAAATAAAACAACACTACGTATGTATAGCACGTAACACTTAACAAATGTACGTGATCGTAATACAACTTGTATGCTTGTTGTTAAAAAAACGACCAAGAGCGAGCTGGATCTATTTTTTTTTCTAGGTTATGAATAAAACCACTATACTATATACTAGACATGGGTTTTATTGGTTGTTTTAGAGAACGGTTGTCTAACCGATATTTAGTTTCAATGCCATTATTGGCAACCGTTGCTAAGTATCGGTATTTATTTATACATTTATTTCCATACACAATACACATTATAATCATCTTAAACTAGGTTAGTAAGATTTTTATTAAATGAGATTATAACATATATTATATTTACTTAATAACATGAAGATTATAATACCATTATTTAAAGAAAATGAAAATAAGTTAAAAGATCAGAATAAATCATAAATAATTAAGCAATGGGCAATACTTTAAGTTGAGATAAACCATTTGAACAAGAACTAAAAATAAAGTTTAAATTTGGCGCAAATCTAACCGCAAAGTACAATTAATTAATATTAATATATGAATCAAGTAACAATAATTAAAATAAATTAGACGAGATTAATTGATTAATTAAAATTATATAGAATGAAATTAACAATAATTAAATTAAATTGCAAGATTAATTAATTAATTAATGAAAATTATATAAACGTTGTTCATTATACGTTCATCTATCTAATATAAATAAAGTCGTCTTTCGTTTATAATTTGCTGGTATTTCATACAATAGCGGCCAGCTAAATTTCGGGCCCCATCTCTTTTGTACACGTTAGAATCGCTTAGAAAGAGTGAGAAGGCTTGGTTATTTTGGTTATTATAACTAACGAAACGAGCAACGTTGAATAGGTAGTTGTCAGTTGCCAACGTTGCGTTAGTTGTTTGTAGGTATCTCATAGTAATTATCCGATAGCCCTTGCCAACGATGTCAATACCGGTACGTAACGTATGGCAACCGTTTTCAGTTACATTACGCTGTAGCGGACACATGACTAATATATGTATACTAGTAATTTAACAACCCATATTAATTACCTTAATATGTATAAAAAAATCTTGTGTCACGACGATTGAAAGGGGAACTCCTGGATGTTTTTATTGCCAATTACAATAAGCTTGGCCCGGTCAGCTAGTATTTTTATAATGGTTCACAGTTTTAAATATTTAACTCTATCTATAACCTTATAGGTGTTGGAGACGTGACGAGACGAGAGCTGTTGGAAAATCATTATAATAAAGATAACTAAAATTGAAATTCATAAAATTCCAACAAAATATCGTTAACCATATCTTTTTAGTCCTCCACATGCGGAACCCTTGAAACGCGGCGAACCGCTTGTGTTTAAACATTCTGTCGCAACGTACTTAACCTTAATGAATCGAAAGGAGAAAACGATCGCAAAAGCATTAAGTTTTATCGAGACCACCAACTATTAACCTGTTACTATTGTTAAGTAAATCGTTCACGTGATCGTTGCGTCACGCTGTTGCGTCCGTTTACAGTGTCATCGCCCGCCAAGTATCGGTCAACACGGTTTGCGCACAAAAAGCTAGATTTTGGGGGATTTTGGGGGATTGAAAGGCTTAATTATTAAAAAACCCAGACAGACCACACGATCGAACATGTAGTGATTTCACTGTAGCCAGTAATTTTCCTTCCTACCGTCATTCCTTCCTTCCTCAACAAAGCTCTTCGGACAATTTTAATTAGGTGACAGTTAGGGTTACCAGATCGGAAGACTAAAATATCTCGACTGGTTTTTTGAATTATAGTCGAGACAAAAAACAAACACATTAATACTATTTCTGACTGTAACAGATATGCATTTGCCATTTTCCTATCTGTTTTAAATATCATGTTTTGTCGGGATCTTATCTTTATTCGGGACTTGGGACATGAAACAAAATGTCAAGATCCTACTAGTAGTACAGGAATAACTACTTAGTCAATATAGCATTGCTAGGACCCCGTTATGAACGAAACTCTATAGTTACAGCAATCTATGAGACCTGAATACTCAAAATGATAAAAAATCAATAGCGCATGAATATCATTTGCTCAGTTGTATAGGCCAGCTAGCTTAATCCAATACTGCACATAACGAGCTTACCTTACATTCAATGAGTTAAGCACATAAACATATTAAATAATTAATTGCGTTTCACATTGCACGGAAACTACCGCGTCCCCCGTGTCATTAAACATGAGCAAACAAAGACTCCCTCGTTTTGTTGCTTAGGTTTTATAAACTTGCAGCCCCACCCACCTAGTATTGTATTATATTTCAGGCCTGTGTACTATAACAAAAATACTATATTTCAAGACTGAAACATTTGTATGGGAAATAGCGAAAAATCGTGATTGAGCTTTTTTTTAGTTGCACCCGGCCCGCATACCTATTTTCAACCTAGAGAGTACTATATTTGATTGTAGTATACTATATTTTTTTAATGCATACTTTGGAAAATACTATATTTCGTCGAAGAAATATTGGCAACCCTACAGGTAACACTCCTTTCCTTCTATAGACATAAAAGTCCATTTAATGAACTATTAATAGTACACGTTTGATAAGCAACGTTTAACAACTCTCAAGTCCTAAAGTTGATATAATATAGCGTTATTTATTACTTTACAAGTCCAGCACTTTCAGTAAGAGGTTCACGCTGCATTGCAGCTGAATTGGGCCGGCGCTAACGGGGAGGTACTTCTCGCTTATACGATACCGGCGCGGCGTCTCGTTTCATTTTGCCCCCATATACTACAAAAAACAGTCTTACGTCGTTAACAGAAAGTGTGATGGATGGCGATGACGCAAAATTAACAAAACAGATATGTACGTCGAAATGAACAAGGTCATTAAAAAGGCTCTATTACTTGTGCGTGCCCTCACTCCCTCAGAGGGGAGGACGCCCACGCGGCGGAGTATGAAGTATCGATCGCGCCCGGGCGCCGGCTGGGGACGTCAGCCGTGCGTCACCGCCGCTCGGTCAGACAACGTTGGCATTTAGTGTGGGCAACACTAAATTCAACGTCGTCTCCCAACAAACAACACTCTTTGCACACTATAAATGTTATATACACTATTAGAGGGTTGTAGACCGAGGAAATTTTGCCCTCCAAGGTCACACGATAAATATTTATTCGTAGCGTGATCTCGGAAATGAAAAAAAGGCAAAGAGAAATGTTTTATGTTATTGCGAAATGAGTACGATTATTGCGTGACAAGATTGTTATTAAAGTTTTTTTTGGTATTGTATACCAATTGCAATTTCACCTGATAGACATAAAATCGCTTATTGGCATTCTTGTCTTCATGTTTTATTATCCACATACTCTCCCGGAGAGATGCACTCTAATATAAGAGATATATTTGAGTGCACCGCTCCTCTCCCATTATTAACTTGGCCGGGGGCAGTCCCCCGACGCTGACGGCGGGGGCAGCTCCCACGCGTTACCTAAAGCCCTGGCGCTGGCATAAACGACTAGCTCATAGAGAGGATAGGGTACCGAACTTGTACGGGGGTAGTTAAGGCAGGCATATTACGTATCATATTGGGGTAAGTTCTAGTCTAAGGTTTGTTCTGAATTTATATTTCGTAGTCGAACGTGTGTTGTTGTCTTGGTTGACGTGTGTCTGGGTTGTAACTTATATTTAGGATCCGTCCCCGTAGACGTCATCGCGTTACTCATAGGCTTTGTCTGTAGGAGACTCGTCTAACCGATTCTCGGGTTGATTCAGTGTAATGGCAGAAAAGAAGTGTAGTCGTCACTTGCGTTAGTGATCCTTAAATTATTAGCAGGAACCCTTTGTCTGTTGGCACAGCATGGCATCATTGGCACTAACTCAACGAGATAAGAGAACTACGTTAGTAAATAATTATTCACTACAAATAAATTGCCAATCCTAGTAAAAGCTGGAAGCCTTAGTAGGCGGCCGTGTAATCTAACTTGCCATTATATAATTAAAAAGGTTTCAGAGGGGTTTTATAGGTTGTTGACTCGCAACGAGGAAGACTATGGCTTGCACATCTAAATGCCAGGCGTTTATGTGCATTAATGTTTTATTTACTACTTACACGTGTGCTTAATTTACTTATAATATTTTTTCAATATTTAATTTAATTTTTTATTAAACTAAACAAAGGTTTATACTAACAAAGGTTAAGTCAAAAAACATCACATTTTGTAGCTATTGTAAATAACCTTTATGAAGGTAATACAATAGATTTATTATTATTAGACACAAAAATATTGCTGTTTTAATTAAAAATACACATTATGAAAAAATGTTTTACTCTTTCCACAAGTGAAAAACGAGCTCTGGGATCACCAGTAAGTAAGCCGACGCCCACAATCATACGTACAACTGAATGATACCCATCAATCTCTTTACAAGATCCCATACCCCGGACTCCCGACACCCACAAAACGCATAAAACGCGACGTTGTGGCTATCCATCACTCTAAATCGCACTAGGGGCATAAAGTGATGGATATGAGAACGAATCATGCTTCCGCGATCGTAGCGTTAGCTCGATTCAACTGCTACTCTGCCTTTAAAATTATCATGCATTAATATTTAGGTAGGTCATATTATTGTATCCGATAACCTTCTCTAATCATAATTCATTAACCCTCAAAGTACTATGAAAAGCTGTCTAATAATAAATTATAAGTACATTCTATTCAAAGTAGAGACGTTGAATTTTCCAGTATCAAACTTGAATTCTCAGCTTAACTGGCACTACGGCGATGGTATAAAGTTATGCAATCTGTTTTAGATATTCAGGTGACTATGTCGTGGGCAACAAGATCACATAGATCATCGGGTGTTACGTAACATGGTATTACACAAAATACACCCACCATGAGTTTTTAAACCGTCATGTCATTTAATAGAAAGTGACCCAACATATTATGCATAAAAACACTGGATAAGAAATATTTTTATTTGTACGTTATAAATTATAATACAGTCTAATAAAGCCTCAGTACTCTACTGAATCGATTACAGGAACCATTTTGCATTTATCATTATTATAGTACAAGTGAATAGATGGAGTGACGACATACGCAAAGCTGTGGGAAGGAAGTAGGAAAGATTAGCCCAAGATCGAGGCCAGTGGCGTGCTATGGTAGAGGCCTATGTCCAACAGTGGACTGCAATAGGCTGATGATGATGAGGATAGCACAAATGACAAACTATGTTAGAAATTTGGATGCAATCGATGTCCATCTACAACCATACAGTTAAAAGGGATACGCAGATTAGTTGATGTTCTGTACCCCACATCCTTATCTGGGCCATTGGCTATTCACAAACAGGAAACGCGATTACATAGGCAGCTGAGCGAGAAGTACTTCCCCAGTCATGTCGGGAAAATTAACATGCAATGCAGCAATGGTTACCTCTTACCTTTCACGTGGTAATAGAATTTGCAAAATATGTATACCGGCGATAAAATCTTTCATTGTGTGCGTCAAAACATGGCCCTGTGCAACTAGCGGTTAGTTATGCAAGTGTTGATAAAACCCGCTACGTAGATGATAGATAATGGGGATGTGTGCGAAATGCGGCACGCGGCATGCGGCAGAGTGAGCGGAGAGCGGGCGACCGGTGAAGACTGCATTCCAGCATCCGCGACACACGCCCATCGGACAACGGGTCTTGGACCTCACAATGCCTCACATACCTCTATTGCGAACCTATTTTCTAGCCGCATTTCACCAACGCAATAATCCTGCTAATATTATAAATTTTAATGTGTGTATGTTTGTTACGCTTTCACGTCAAAACTACTCAACCGATCGTCATCAAACTTTGTACTATTCCTAGAGATATTAGAAACGTATAGATGACGGGATACTTTTTTTTAAATATTTTTTTCGAAGCGTCAAATAAAATGATTGTGGCAGATATTGGAATTCTATTGCAGTTTGATTTGAATGTAATCTTCATCGATATTTATTGAAGGACTTCAACGCGAGCAAAACAGCGGAGAAAAGCTGGTGGACTCATAAAATGCAACTGCACACCAAAATGGCGTCCACATTCGACGCCATTGTAACTCATTACAATAAAACTATTTTAATAAATATAGCTGCGATGTTTCGAGTGTTTAAATAGTACTATTGAAGTAATTAGTAGGCAAATTATACACATCTCGAAGCGAGTCGCTCTCCTTAAA
>LUGF01051927.1:203904-224987 GCA_001625245.1 Calycopis cecrops | reverse complement strand
GCTAATTTAGCAACAATTATTTCGCTTTTATAAAATTTTTATTAACTATAGACAGTATAACATGTAGATAGATCTCAACAGCTGTGAAAAAAGATTATGAAAAGATAATCTTTCATTTAGTCTCTTTCACAACCACATTATGACACAAAACAGTAAGTAATCACCATAAAGTGTTCAAAAATTGTTAAGTTGACACCATAAAAGTACTGTTAATAAAATACTCATTGGATGTAAAAAACATACTAAATTAAAAACATTGATTTTTCATTAGGCCTTCTAGAAATCCAGATATATTTTCTATTCAATGAAGTGATAGTGAAATGTAAAATGTATAAATAAAAGGCTACGAATGAAAGAATGCTAACCTATTTGTAATTAGATCTAAGTGTTTGCGCGAATTTAATAAAAGTAGGTAGATATTACTCAAAATACAACTGCACCAAAATGACTCAGAAATCAAATGTCAAAATGCAATGTCAATTTGCCACATCAACGAAAAAAGCTTAATAATTGCTGTTTTCTATAGAAAATCAAATACTTTAAATTGATCAAAAATCAACTTGAGGAAATAGCAGACTGATAAAATTGGCGAAAAGAAGAACGGCCATATTGAACAATTTCCAACTGTAAAGGTCCTAGATATTGTACGCAAACAGAATCCGTTTCTATATCTATAAATTAACAAAGTAACACTTACGATAATTAAAAATCACTTAATATTGCACTTCCGTTTTGAATAAATAGCACTCACACTGTAAACACAATACACACAAGACCCGAGGCAGAAAACCGTTTCGTTGCAGTGGCTCAAATTTATTCAATACAATGGCGAGTTTCGATTTTTCTTTTTCTTTTCCTTTCAAAAGTCTACGAAATACTGCCATCTATTTTCACCACTAGAAAACGCAAATGATACGATTTTAACTGGCAACACTTATACCACAGACTGAATATTGTCTTTCATTGTCTCATAGCTCTTTATTTATTAAATTAGTACTATTCTTGGAGGAATAATACGTACTATTACAAACCCATTTTAGCCAATCTGACTTATAAATCATATCTGACTTTAAACAATCATAATAATATTATATAACAGCGTAATTTTGTAGGAATGATTATTATTATTTCATGAAAAAAATATTAACTTGACTTAGATGAAATTTGGCCCAGAAATAGATTACAATCTAGAATTTAACATAATAAATATTTGAAATATAATTTTAAAAAGAAAAATTGGCGTTTAAAATAGAGAATATGTTTAAGAATATATTTTTTTAATTTCTTTTCTAGTTTTCACATGATATTTTACTTAAAAAATATATTTTCGTAATAAACTCATTTTTAACACAGAAAAGAATTGAAAAAATAAACTAAATAGTACAATATTAACGTGGCATATTACAACATGTTACAACTAAGTTTTGCAGGTCAACCAGCAGTTGTAAAGGCAAACTATTTTTATAGATTGGCTACACTAAGGGATAGTCGAATCCGCCCTAGACGTAGACAGGTATTCTCTGTCTACGGCCCTAGAGTCCGCGCCACCAGTGACCAGTCACCACTCAAGTCCGTTATCCGCGGCGCTGCTGTTTCGAATTAAAATGTTGCTAGAAGTTGGATATAGAAACACCACATTAATATTTTTATTGCTCAAATCAATTGCAATAGATACATTAAAACTTATGTATTATGTTTTATAACAATAATTGTGAATGAATAACTATTTTTCAAGAAGGACATGCTTCTATTCTTTTCCTATTTTGGTATTTGGGCATACCGTTTATACAAAAACACATGCAGTCTGCATTCTTGAAAATATTTATGATTCACAATACGCTGATAAATACTTGTAAATAATACACGTATCTTAAACTATTTCCGCTTTTAATTAATTTAAATTACAATAATCACAACCAGTTTCGATATCTCATCATCAAGAAGGTAGGTATACAATAATATTTGTAGGAGGGTAGAGCAATTAAAAATGCCCAAAAGTAACAGTTTAACAAAATTCAGTTAACTTATGGTTATAAACATTATCTATACTCTATATTTTATTCAAATACCATATTTAGATGTACAATCAACGTCCTAATCTGTAAATAATATTTATTAGATATTGTATGATGAGTGATGAGTGATGACTCATTCACTAAAATAGTATATTGTCCCCAATATTGCAATAATGAATACATTTACAATTCTAAAATTTGTCTCTCATGCGTGTGCATGACACTCTCGATTAAAATACTGTTGATAACCAATGTAAAACGATTGTATCGAGCAATAGTAACAAAACTATTCGTGCTGTAAGTGAAATTTATGAATTCTTTGATAACTGGAAACTTGCAAATTCTACAACAACGAAATCCAAAATAGTTAAGAACTTTAAATAAATTATACTATTAATTTATGATTTATATTATTTACCTTTTTATCTTATCTTTATATCTATATTTAAGACACTCATTTGGTATGAATTACCAAAGACTTGGAAAAATATAGATATTCTTATAAAAATGTACTCTGTTAAAAACTAATACGATGTATAAATTATAATCATGTATCATAATATTTATGCGCATACAAAATTATCTCTTGTCAGTTTATGAAAATAAAGAAAACACGCGGTATGTACTTTCCTTCATAACATAAACCGCAAGCCAGGTGGTGGTGGCGCTAGAGTGCTAATATATTTTTAATTCTATAGTGTTAGAGATTTAAAAATATATTAGCACTCTAGCGCCACCACCAAGTATTGTTAAATAATAAAATTTAGTACAATAAAAATTACATTTTATATATTCTCTAATCATTATATAAACATTATCACTATTTTTTAAATATTATAGTAAAAGATAAACTTGCATTATTATTTTATTTATTTTATATAATAACATAAGAATAGTGGACTTATGAGTGTTGAAGACGTTAGACTATTACTTTCCTAGTACCTACCCAACTCAACAAAACAAATGTCCGATTCGTGCACCCATTTCGTAAGTTCTCCGAACGACAATTTCGATTAACGCCCATTTTAATTATTGTTTTATGGAACGTGGGTTAGTTAAATTGTATTTTGTGAAAGTTTAATCTATTAACTATCGTTATTTTCAACATATTATGTTTTTTTCGAAGTGTATGAATGTAATGAACTTAAACCTGTTAGCGAAAGGAATCAAGTTTCATTTTCAGTTTTCTAAGTGATTTTATGTGTTTAGAAAATGAAGAGTCTTATTAAAATTGCCTAAATATTTTTAGACTCAACGACTGCCTCAAAATGGCAGAAAAAAGTGTTCTCCTTTCACTACTTTTATACAAGTGCTAAGATTGTTTTCTTCCTCGATGTGTTGCTCGTACTATCTCGATGCTTACTTTAAAATCTCTCTGTGTCATGGTGTTAACAAAGAGTAAAAAAGTAAAGAATCAAGCTGAACAAAGTGTAACAAGAATGGATTACAATAGGACAGCTGTTACTGAACCTTCCAACGATCAGGATGTGGGTGTCCCTAGGGCAATATTTATCCCACACACAAACTCATTACCCTTTGAAGAACGGCGAGTAACAGTGGAACAACCAGTGAAGGTAATATTATGAACAAATTATTCTTAAATCAACATGTTATTTAGCTGCTAAGCACCATAATTTTCAAGCCTATTCTAGTGGAAAAACGAGTAAAGATTCATTTTAATCATTTTACCCATCAGTCTAATGACTATGATTATTAATTTAGTATTATGTTATATTGGGTTGTATTGATTTCCATGATATCAATAATAACACCATGAAAAAGAAAAAATATAAATTACCTACAATCATATTATCCTTATTAGTTTGAGATATTTTGCATTAATTGTCTAGTACATACAAAACAAAAGTGTACACATTATTCAATTGGTATATTATTATTTTATTTCATTGCCTCTTAAATGCACCTAAAAATCATTCTTCTCATATTATCACTACCCAACCCTTACCACAAGCATTAATTACAATACAATGTATTACAATATACATTTATAGTA
The DNA here is from genome assembly GCA_001625245.1 of Calycopis cecrops. Classification (NCBI taxonomy): domain Eukaryota; kingdom Metazoa; phylum Arthropoda; class Insecta; order Lepidoptera; family Lycaenidae; genus Calycopis; species Calycopis cecrops. Next base: position 220,958 of record LUGF01051927.1, on the reverse strand, counting down.
TTCTTATGTCTTGTTAGTAGCCTGGGCTAGGCTAGAATAACTATAAATCAAATCAAATCAAATATATTTCCTCCAATATCCTAAGTGCAATTTACAGCAATTGGGGATATTTGATCGAAGATCACATAAAAATCTTGTCATGGTGTTTATAGCAGAGTTATATCACTCCTGTGATATATCTCAACTAATTTTTATGAAATTTTCTGTGTATACTTGGTAGGTCTGTGAATATGTTTTAAAGTTCATTTCAACTTTATAAATATTTTAAATTTACATAAGTAAAACAGCAGGACTTATAGCTTAGCTTTCAATGCAATTCAAAATGTAAATAACATTATTTTTAAATTTTGTGTGCATATTTTAAAATTTAATATTATTAAGTTAATACAGATGTTAGCTTTGGACTTAATTTATAAGACTATATCACTACTTGCTACTAGATTAACCTATTAGAGGTATTTAAAGAAAATATTTGCTGTCATCATAATATACAAATAATATTTTTAATAAGAAATGAAGTACATATTGAAAAGCTCTCGATTCAGTACTCTAGATAAGACACTGATAATATATAAGTAAATAATCCATATCTGACATCCTAATCTTCGTTAGATGCTTACTCTCCAAGGGATATGGAATGATAAACTATTTTGACAAGTTATTTTTATCTCTATGGTAAATTGTCTTTTAAAAATCAATTTATGCAGTGGTAATAGAGGTGGCATGTTAATACTCAATGTTTTTACTATTGTTAGAGCACACTTATTAAGTATAAACAAAAATAACACCCAAATATACATGTGTTGCCCTCTTGGGTACTCACAAATCATACGTAATGTGACAGCCTTAAGGCAAGTGAGGAAGATGAACCTAGCCCAATTCAGCTGCAAAAAAAGCTGTATACAATGGTTTCTAAGATACGATTTTTAAATTTTCAAACCCACAGTAGGTGAAGTTTATTATTATTTATGTGATGCGGGTGCAACCGAAGGGCACAGTTATTGCAATATTTAAATATACATACGTAATAAATTATACATGCTTGAATGATTGTAAAAATGTCAAGCACCATGTATCGACATGCATGGAGATATATTTTACATGATGGGCTAGAATTATCAACAATACTATACAAGCTTGCCACAATAGATGTCCGAGTATTATGTGATAGAATCCATCTTACCGTTATAAATAATTATATGCGTAACGATGAATACAAAACCACTGCTAATTCACAGTCATTATTTGTTATCATAGAAGGATAAATTGTAGCAGGAAAATATAAAAATAAAATGTATTTTATTTTCATACTGAGTCTGCAGATAAAATACTATCTCTAGCATACAGAAGCAATATAGTAGTAAAATAAATAATTGAGAATTTAACTATATTTCTAGAGAAAAGTCCGGTGGATATGTGTGGGACTACCAGACAAACCTCTAAAACCCTGTGGTTGCCATCAGCCGCCTATTCTGAAGAGGGCACCCGCAGGGTTTAGTGGGTATTTGGTTTATCTGGGAGTCCACACACATCGTCTGGACCTCAGCCTTTTTACCAGATGTGTTGAGGAATTTCCCTAAACAGACAAAAATTCTAAAAACTGGAATATGTGGTTATCGATTCTATGCATCACCAGCCAACTTTTTTAATAACTGCCATGTACTGTGTTTTGACCCACTTTACCTTTATTTTATGCTAGTAGCGATGGGCGATTACTACTAAAATTTATCGCGTTAGTCGATTGTTCCGTTTATTCGATTACAATCGAGGTTATTCGATTGTTATAAAGAGAAAGAAGTTCGGCGGGCGATTATGACTGACAAGGTAATCGTATTAAATTTAACTACTAACTTGTGCTGTAACTTTATAATTAACAGCGGGTCGATTGTTATTCGAATTTACCGCGGCAAGGACTACTAAATCGACGCGACAATCGAATAATCGAACCGCAGGCCGCGTACGACTGCATCATGCGCTTAGTAACTAGCGCGTCGGCCGTCGATTGTTATTCGATTAATCGAGCAATCGCGGCGAGGACAACCACTTTACTAAATCGACGCAACATTCGACAATCGAACTAACGAACCGCTGAGCGCCGACCTCGTGCGGTTACGTCACGCGCTTAGTTGTACTTGTGACTTGTGCGTCGATTGTTATTCGATTAATCGAAAAATCGCGTCGAATAACTACTTAATCGATAATTGAATGCACTATAACAATATTTTCGATTTATTCGATTGTTTTTTTTGCAACATTCACCCATCGCTATGTGCTAGCCTGTTGCTATCCAAAACAAAATGCCCCATATTTATTTACAAAATATGTAATAAATAGATTACTTTTGGCAGTTATATTTATTAACTCACCCAATTGCAATTGCGCAGAATTGTGTATGTCGCACAACTAAAAGTTGGAAAAAGCAGTATTTATTTAGTACATAATATAGGGTAAGTACCTATTCAGATTTCGGAATATGAAGCATACCTTCTTATCGTAACTGGCGCATTTGGTGGCAAGGAATTACTGGGAATCACATTTCTAGAATTATGAAATTTGGTACTTATTAAGTAAGATAGTATAATGCAGATAATGAAAAAAAATCGAAGGTAATTTTTAGTAGTATTACAAAAAAAAAATGAACATGTATTTGTAGTTAATTTAATGCAAAAGGCACTTGGCAGTTGCTTAATTAATAAAGATGACCATTGAGTAAAAGGGATACATATAACCTCCTAAGACCGGGCATATTATAGTATTAGTTGCCATAAAAACCGAACAACCTTCCTGAAGAACAAAATGACAACCTTTGTTGAGTCCTGACAATCGCTAGGTGACAGATGTCGTTATCATCGAACATTCTATGAGTAGGTGTTATTGTTCAGGACATAAAGACTATATTCATTTTGTTCTGTATGTAGGACTTTCGGTCATAATCACTCTCACTAACTGATACTATTGGGACTCAACTATGAGGTCGCCATTTTGTTCTTTATAAAAGCACCTAGGAATTAGGAGGTTAAGTAAGTCCATCTTGTCTGGCATTATTTATTATGCATAACATAATATAATAACTATTCTGTCTCTCGCATGTATCAGAACTAGCTGTGCCTTGCAGTTTCAAGTGCAAATGTTTTTCATATAATTCCAGATTGTTATTCATCTGTGCTAAATTACAACCAAATCTGTTCTATAGTTTTTGCGTGATACACATAAATTATGTATAACATATATTTATAGATATATATATATATATATAATAAAAACTATTGCGTTTATAATGCGCATTTAGTTTAGGATTCGACTTATGAACAATTTATTTTTGCCGAAATACAAAATATTTTTACCAAGCTTTAAAATTAAATGCAAATATACTTATATTATATACTATACTATATATTATACTAACCTAATACTTTTCTTCAATAACCCAATCAGAAGGACGTAATTATAATAATAAAATTAATAAATATAAATATATAAATAAAATAAAAGTAAATCGCCTAATGAATTAACCTTGCGTAATTTGATTTATCGTAATTTTAAGCGAATGTCACTGATTAGAATAAAAGTCATTTGTATCGTGTTTTATTTAAATAAAATTATTATTTCGCCGCAATTCACAATCGCTGTAACAGTCAACTGGAATTTCGTATATAATAATAGCAGATAATTTTTTTTGTGTCATATTCTGGATTATAATCTAAGGGTCAATTCACACCAAAAGCGCGGCGAAGGGCAGCGAAGCGGAGCGCAATTTATGTGTCATATGAATTTCAACTTTATTTTCATTGCCATAGTACTTATTATCGAATTCTCGCGACTTCTGGAGCATTCCAGCGACATCGCGGGAATCCGCGCGTCTCGTTCGAGTTTGTCATGCGATAATAAGTATTATAGTAATTATTATAAAGTTGAAATTCATATGACACATAAACTGCGCTCTGCTTCGCTGCCCTTCGCCGCGCTTTAGGTGTGAATTGACCCTTAGTGCCATATAGGTTTAGAATTTAAGTCGAACCAAAGAGAAAACAAACAAAAATTATCATTCTACAAAATCAGAACATACATATTGCTTATACGTCAACATGGAGAGTGAGCTGTAAACAAAAATACATAACTATATTTGATGGGATTCTACTTTCTAGATCTATTGTCAAACTCGAAACTTAATACTTGGTATTGTAGAGAGTGGCGAAACTATACCATTGCATTGGTCTCCCCGCATACAGAACAATAAAAGGTCTTATCTGACCAAGGTTCCCTCTATCCGAGGCCCATGTTAATTTGCGAGCTTCCCGTCCTCTGTATCACACGGTGCTTTGGTCGTCTATGACCCCTCGGCCAAGCTCCGTGCCATTTTGCCATCTTCCTGCCATCGGTCGTTGATACCAATTGGGAACAATCTAAGAATATCTTAATGTTCGATGAGGAACGTTTTCTTAGATTGTCACGCCAACTAGTGACTGAAATGTGAACTTTTAACTCGCATATTTTCGTTTGACGTTTAATAATTGAAACTAAAATTCGATACGAAAACATAACCCATCAAAAACATCCTGTAAACAAAAACAAGTCTCGCAGCTCAGATTTTCTACCATAAAAAGTTTTGAGATCTATGTAATACCAAGTCGGTTGATTTATTTAGTCCCTACATAAGCTACCTTCTGTCTTAAGTTATTATCATATCAATATTACAAATCTTTTACATTTTAATCTGAGGGCACTCCCGTGCCCCCAGATTTCAACTTAGCATGACAATATTATGGTATTGTCATCATTTATAAGAATATCATGCCTAAATTTGTGTACACCTCTTATTGGTACATGCATAAGAACCAAGAACTAGCAATGTAATTATGATTGTAAAATGTGTGTGCTGTTGGTGTGCCTTAAATAAATAAAAAAAATAAAAAAATAATAAATAAATTTAAAATTGGGACACTACATTCAGCTAAAGTGCTGCTCACTCTCTACGTTTATTGCACGATCCCTATATGACTTTTCTGCAGCGGATGTTGTTCATTAGTAGTTCCCGCAGACTCTGTGGTGCCTAGAATGTTCTCCGCAGGGGTTTTAGTGGGTGAGAATCCCACATAACTCGGCTGCCGCTGTTCCTCCACGTACGGCCCGGGTATCGTGTGGAAGATTACCCCTGCGTTAAAAAAAAACGACTTCGCTAATAGTTTCAATTGTGTATGTTGGTTTTCAATGCCGTCCCTGCATTAATCATCGTTGTGGTCGATGCTTGCATGAGTCAGCGTAACCTGGCTGGCACTCGAGTCGGCCACAATTGTGCCTGGCAATTAAATTTATGAGATAATATTGCGCTATTCCTAGCGCTGCATCTGGTCGGAACGGATATTGATTCTTATCGGCCAAGGGAGCAGGAAGTTGTCGCAACCGTAGTATCATGTAAATACATATATAATAAATATGTTGCGTCAACTTCCATGACCGATGGGCGAACTTATTCTTTATACGTATTCATTTTCACTTGTACATTAATCTATATGATAATCTTTTTATCTTTTCAAATATCTCTGAAGAGATCGGTAGGAATCGGTGATCCCGTGTGTACTGGATGTAAATTTAATTATAATTAAGAATGTACCTACAATGATGAAAAAAATGAGTCCCGCTGAGTTTGTTTCGCCGGTTCTTCTCAGGACAGGGCTAGGGTTGAACCGGTGGTAGAATTTTTTTTGACGTTCAAAAAGCAATTTTTTAAATTCTATTTTGAATAAAAATATTTTGATTTTGATTTGATTTTGATTTTGTATTTACGCTGTCTTCTCTAGTTAGTGCTCGTAATAACGTTTATTGAAATAGGTGTACGTTTTCCTGCGCCTTGGCAATTATAGCTCTAGGACCCTTCTGCTTCCAAGGTTGATGCTATGACATGGTGCTTCTGTCTGCACATTGAGACGTTTAGTAGCATTTGAAAACCACTAAGAGTTGATGATAAAGATAATATTATAGTATATTTACTTATGCCGGACTTAGGGAATGTTGAGGCTCTTCTCGAATTGTTTGGAGTTCGGACGTAGACCGAACCATCATGCTAATTTCAAAATTTTAATGTTTTTGATTTTACTCTATTGAATAACAAACAGACAGTGCAGGAAACGTGAAATCCAATAAGCTAGTAGCTTATTCAAATCAGGCGCATCATATTGAATACAATCTGGTCCATGATCCAGAGATGAATCTAATATAAATAAACTTCTTCATTGAAGAGTTTTTAATATTAAATCGAAAACTTCAAATAGGATACTGCTACTAGAATTTGATTATAAAGTTTTTGAACATGTCAGATATACGAGTTGTAACCTCCAAAAACGAAACCAAATAAAGTTTGATCTTGCGCTATTTCTTTGCTTTTTAAAAAACAATTTAGACCAAATTTTCAGTGTTACATTATTTATAGTTTATCATAAAACAGGTTTTATTATTGTTTGCTTTAGCCACTTATCCGATACATTGTTTGTGTCGCGGACTTTGTTTACATTCTTCGCATGAGATCAGCCCGCTGCTGTTGTTGTAATAGATTGTTTATAAATATGTAAGGCAGCTCGCCTCTGCTGATTTTATTTAATTAGCAACACCGCTAGAGACGCAACGTGGATATTTAGTTCGGAGCGTATTAACTGGGCCCTTTAGAGCTTTCTGTTCAGATGAAGCGTTTGAAGCGCGAGTGAAAACCTTCGGCGTGTAGAGATACTCGGACGACGTTGCGTCCAGCACGACGCGCGAGTCGATTTTAAATGAACAGGGACTTAGGCTCATTTCATACCGAGATGGCGACGGCCGGCAGCGAAGCGGCGAGCAGTTTCACTGTCAGTAAATTCAAGTTTCTATAACAATGCAGATAAAGTTTAAAATTGTTTGATAATATTACGGCACGCCGCTTCGCTAAACCGCGGCAACCTCGGTGTGAGATGAGCCTTACTTTGGTCAATTCGATGGTAGCGAATTGTTAAGGCCCTACCAAGTGAACACGAGCCTTCTTCGCCCAGCTACGACATGTCTACAAATACGGCTATTTTAAATCATTCTATCTAAATTTATCTTTCTCTGTGATAATAGACGTAGATAATATCTCTCGTGGTTATCAGAGATTTGTCGAAAAATTTGGACATGGTATGATGGTTTTCTTCATATATTATTATGATTTTATGTAGATGGTTGCTTTTCATATTGTATTGTATGTCTGTTCCTATGCGGCGTGTTAACGTAATATATTGAAAATACAGCTTAATTAGATTTGTTGCAATAAAAGTGGCAACCGTACAAAATTTTGTTTACTACTTTTCGAATGGGACGTGTACAAATAAAAAAAAACAAAAAGCCATTATTTTGGTTTCGATTGGCCGTGTAAAAATTATCGTATATTATCATTTAAATATCTTCTTTGCACGAAAATGACGGTTTTTCTATACCTACTCTATACCATATAATTATATGTATATATGTATTATGTACAGTATATTCGATGACGTCTTTAGCTGGCGTGTCATTTGGTTATTATTTAGTATGTCATCAGTCTTTTAAACGCCAAAAGAGAGACTTGGCAATGGACTCTGAATACCACTGTAAAAGCAAATTGCCTATGTGGCGTATGCTAATATTAATAGGACACTGAAGGTACTGAACTCTGGAAAACAAAACTGGTCTTCTGAAACTCTTTTATTTTAATGAACGAACGTCATTCATCTTTAGTCTTTTATTAGTTATCTTTTGTAAATTTTACCTGGTTATGGAATGAATAAGCTGACGTCTTGGCGTTTGTACGAGGCTGTGGAACTATGTAGGTTTCATTGGACATATTATCCCCGACTAATCGATGCAATTTTAGCTATAGCACACTTAACAGAGAATTTGGAGCCTTTTCAAGACAAGACAACTTCCCCTTCTCTCGTCTAATGCGAGTAGGCCACCGCTCTCAAACTCGCGAACCGTACGAAACACGACGGCACAGCTGTCCCTCTGCTGCGAGAGGAAACGCCGTTAGTGTCAGCCCTATTTGGTTGCACCTCAGTGTGACAACAAGAGCAGTAGCGAATATCTTTCTTTCTGTACAATATTATATAATGGGTGCCAAGAATTGATGATGGAAATGTGTTTTCAGATTGGTCGAAATGTGTATCGAGCATCACCGTCGCCGACCAACACGATATTCGAGTGTCGCGTGCTGTCCAGACACCACGCCACACTCTACTATGAGAAGGGGCATTTTTATCTCGTGGTAAGTTCTTTTCATTTTAAGAATCGAGGGTTGTTTGGAAAGATGAAGGGATGCTCAAGGGACGATCTTTGCACCGTAGTCGGGCCGCTTGGTACGAGTAGTAAGGGGCCATCCATAAAGTACGTCACACGTTAGGGGGGGGGGTCGTCGAAATGTGACATTGTGTGACAAGGGGTGGGGGGGGTCCTAAATTTCGTGATGTCACATTTCTTAATCTATTTTAAACTAAATATTAAATTACGAACTTTGAAGTATTAGCGAAAAACTAAAAATATATAATATGTGACGTCACCCTAGGGAGGGGGGGGGGTCTCACAAATGTGACTAACTGTGACAAGGGGGGGGGGGTCAAAAAATCAAGAAATTAGTGTGACGTACTTTATGGATGGCCCCTAATAGGCTTTTGTGATATTCATTGGGTGGCAAATTCGTCAAAATGCCACGGGCGGAAGAGGCCCCCGCTCAGAGGAGAATCCCAACTAAAAAAATAGCTTCTTTATGTTCAATCGGATGGGCCCCTATTCATGGGATCCGAATATCCGATGAATTTGCCACGTGACTGGAATCGATACTCCTACGTTCAGCAGTGGATAGATCAAGGTTGAAAATGGAAAATGATAACGAAGTGAATCTAACGTACCTACTTACTACGAGGTCGACTGTCGGGTCTACAGTCGATAGAGTTTAATGCCAGAAAGAAGAAATATTGTTTTCTTAAATTTAAGTAAAATCTTAAAGTTCGTAAAAGTTAAAGAACATGAATGCTCCACTCCGATGTCACGAATACAACTGTTCGCAGTTTCTTACTGTGAAGTTGACTAATAAAAATGGCCAACAGTTTTACTCGTGTAATCTTAAGAGAATTATACTTTTTTTTCTCGGGATTAGTAATTTGTATGTTAATGCAGATTGTAATCATTTATTATGTATATTACAATTAACTACACTACACTAAATTATACACTGAATACATGTTTGTCTTGAAACAACTTTTTACTTTTTAGTACGGTAATAAGGTCCGTTGCCACCACTTTCACGTGGCGTACAAGCCGGGGTTTAGGAGGTAGGCAAAGGCGTTCATAGGTTCTCGAATGCCACACACCTCCACGGTTCTCCCCGATCTAGAGGCAATCAAAATCATAGTCCCTCACAAAAAAAACTGTAGAGATCTTTACCGTGTTTAGTCTACATATTTTAAGTCAATACTACTATACTATATGTGTGGAATTCAAGTCGTAATAATATTTACTACCGTTCTGGTAACTTATTAACCCTCGACCCGTCGCGCCTTTATTCTTCCGCGAGTCGTCGCGCGGGGTCTCTAGGGACCCCAAAAAGAAAACTACAATTTTGTTTTGTTATAACAATATTTTAAACAGTTTTGTGGCTGATTACAGTTAAGTAATAAGGCTACGTTAAAATAAAATAAAAACATTTCAAAACACTAATTTATTTTTAAAATTAGACATAAAACAAAAATGAGAAACATTATTTTCCATAATTTTAACAAGTTTAACTTAAAATAACTTCTTTCATAGTAAATTAAACATTTTCTTGTCTTTTTATAATTATTTGAGATAAGAATAAACTTAAAAATAAAATTAAAGAGAAATCAATGAAAAATTTACAAAAAAATATATACTTTCAGTATTTGTAAGTGACCTTAGTTATTTCTTTGAACGCAATCGGTGCATATGGCTTCCGATGGCCGTAGCCGTTCATAGTTACTACTATCACATACTTGTTCTGTGCCACTCTCGTGCTCACTGACTCCATCAAGAGAATCCAGCATCCCTTCATCGCCTTCTTCACCACCAAGAATATCCTAATTTTCCTCTTCCAACCACCCCGAAATACGTTGCCTCCATCTGTCGTCCATTTTATTAGACCTTTAACAGTAACAAAACCTCATGAAACCCATTAAGACTATTAACACGAATTAAGTGCATAAACTAAAAATATTACAATAATAAAACCAACTTCATAGTCATGTATAGTAAAATGATGGAAAAATTTTACTTACACGAGTCGTCGCGTGGGATCTTTGAGAGCCTCGCACAGAAACACACTCCTATAACATATTGCACTTGCGCCCAAACTGAGTGCAGCGACCGCGGGCGTCAAGTGTAATCCTTTTTAGGAAGGTAGCTAAAGTTTGGGATTCGTTTAAGCATTGTATATGTATATAATAGGCACTTTTCTAAAACCTAGGCTTTTAAAGACCCCGCGCCACGGGTCGAGGGTTAAGGGCCGGTTTTTCAATCATCAAATAAAAATGAACCCTCGGAATAAATTATACTCATCGCACTTAAACACGAAATAAAAAATTAAACAGAGATAGTTTATTCCCAGGGTTATCTTTTATCTGAGGATTGAAAAATCGGTTCTAAAAAAAACTTTTGAATGAAGAAACATTCTAAAAAAAATGAGATGAAGTAATACATTATAATAGTTCTCTTGAAATATTACAAGTTATTAGTGAATTTTACCCACGTGAACAATTAAACAGTTAATTAAGTTGACTTTGGTTTGGAGTCAATTGGCCTTCTCTCGTGGCCTTTGAACTTTGAAGGCGAAGATGTGCAATTAGATCTGATGATGGGTTTGGTTCGTGGTTATTGCGACTCGCGCGATCGAGGTACTTTTGAGATGTGGAAATTTTAAATAAAAATTTAAAGACCCGCGCTGATGAGGAAATTTTGTCCGCGGACTTTTTTGTCCGCTAAAATAGATCGCTTACAAGAGTAACGCAAACGAGGGAATAAAAGTACGTAGTATTTTGCATACATTTATACAAAAACTCCTCGTCTGGGCAAGCCTTACAGCTCAGGGGTAATTGAAATTCATTTTGAATTTTTTAAAATGTTTTTTGCGCATGTCTAGATATCAGGGCTGGGGGGTACCTAGAACATTAGTGATTTTCACGCTATATGGTAGATGGATCTAAAGGCCTTTCTGATTTGACTGCAATGCATCGTTAACACTTAGCAACCACAATTCAGAGTTTTAAAGAATACGTAAGAAAGAAATCATAAGATGTTTCCGTGATCAATGATAAGAGATTGAAAAAACACTAGCACCGTATAAGTTTTGTTAGTTCAAGAAAGGACGTTTTTTTCCACACATAAACAGTGGAATGAACGTATTGTGTGAAAAAGGTACTTAATTTGTTCTCAAGCCCAATTATTACGCTTTTATATTTTATTATTTTTATAAGTTTATATTGTTTTTTTTTTGGTTTGACAGTAATTAATTTTTGGGTCTGTTTATTTAATATTATATCTTTTTATTCGCAAATTGACCAAAAATGTTTTCATGTAAAATACCATTTAGCTCCCACTCTCCAAGTAGCAATTAGATCTCCTGTAGAATCACGGTTCCACTTCTACATGCTCACTAACTCTAAACTTTAGACAAATATATGAAATTTTACTACCGTCATAGTGTAGAGTGTAGATATCAATTTAGACATAAACAAGTTACAATCAGTTTATAAAATGCGTTTTAGGTACAAGTATTATCCGAATTATTTGTTCGCATTGCTATTCTTGTTCTACCAGCGTCTGTTTTTCCTGATACCAACAACGTGGGAGTCTTTTAATCCAGGGTGAATAGGTATCTTCTAGGCAAGCGTGCTCCATTGTCGGATAAGTCTACACTTTCCACCAGGTGAGACAGTGGCCAAACGCTAGCCTATTAAGTATAAAAAAAATAATATTTAAATACAAAATCCCTAAAGGACGGATTTGGACGTAAGGCTCACTATCTGCTAAAAGAGCTACCATTACACCAAGAATGCGGTCAATTCCATTTAGGTAATAGACTGAAGGTCGTATCTGTTTTAGAGCTTCTAAAGTAGTGTGTAAATTTGATATTGATGGAGGTGCTATTAACGTATTATGGCCGCCAAATACGGTCATTGGGCTTAACGTAGTAAGAATGTTATGTAATGGTTATATTGTGCCACTTAAATGGAAAATAAAGACAAAACTTCTTGCGTTTTTATCGGGCTTGGTCTATCACTCGTTCCAACCGCTAATCCTGGTACGCGAGGATCGACAGTAGCAACCGCACATGACCATTTGATATGATCGCCTTAATCGATTATTTTCATGTCTATCAATGTTCTGTCTTCTTTATATATCCATTTCTTTTACAGTAGCGCCTTTTTTTTTTGGTAACGCAGGGAAATCCCTTTACGCACGCTACCCAGGAGCCCGGGTGGCTCAACCGGGTACAGTGTCGGGCTCGACAACTGGGTTGCCTCTACCGTCTAAACCCTTGCGGGTGCCTTCAGCTGCTATAATTGGAGGGTCCCATCCGCTGAGCGGCGGACCAACCATTAAACGGCCGCAGAGGACAGGGAGGACGGCAACGACACACCGCATCTCACCTCTGCGGCCCCACCGCCAACGCATCGGACGGTGCGCCCCCGTTCGGTCGGGGGTAGGGTTGCCAGGTCGCCAAACCTAAAAGCCGAACAGACGAGCCAGTTTGGCCTGACATTTGTATAGAAAAGCCGGACACCTTACATTATCGATAAAAAAAACCAAATGGTATGTTAAAATCATGCTTTTTTTGATTGTTATCGTAAATCTAAATTCTAATGAAATATTAAATAAAATCGAATGCCAAATGCCAATGCTACGCTCGGCACTCCGTCGGCACTCGCTCGTTGCGAAATTTAAAAAGCCTAACAAAAGCCGGACAGGCCGGACACCGTTTATTTTGGCCGGACATGCAATCAAAAAGCCTACCTATGTCCGGCTTTATCCGGACGCCTGGCAACCCTAGTCGGGGGAGATAGGGTGCACGGCAACGACACACCGAGACACCTCTCCTCCCGCGACCCCTCCTCCATGGACGCATCCAGAGCGGGACCTAGCGAAGCCCACCCGACGCGTCCCCGGGATCCCTCTTGGTTCATCGTGGTTGTCCAAGTCACGGCTACTAAGCCCCCTCACCACGACAAGGTGGAGATCCGTCGAGGGGGTTTACAGTAGTGCCTGCTCAGTAGCATTTGAGCCCGCGCGTCATGACAAACTCCCCTGTGCTTTATACTTTGAAGCATTTAAGACAAAACATAAATTTAGCCTGGAAATGCAGTCAATCACTTCCATCGGTCCAGGGTCTTTAAGCTTTAATTGAATGCTCGACACAGCCTATGATTATGTGGATATTCATAAACTGTACTCACTTGAGATGAATATGGGGAAGGATCCAAGTGATCATTTTCGGGAGCATGTACCCAAGCTAATAAATGTTTGCCTGTTGCTAGCAGACCTGGGGTCATCTCCGTGAGGTTTAAGTAGGGCAGCATTCTTCAATATAGATTTCCGAGTCCCCATACTATGTCGACGACCCCCAGGGGGTCGATACGTACCTAATTACTTTCTCACGTACGGAAAAAATCTAAGGAATGTTTGGCGAGCAATTGCTAGCCTGTCTCTTACGCAATAAGACAAATATCGTAGTGTTGCCATACGTACAAGATGATGATGATGATGATGATAAGGAACAAAGCAAGCGTGAGCCATACAGCGTGAACCTCGTGTCGTAATTTACATAAAACGCCTCAACCTGTGGCCATTCTAAATTGTTAAGAATTTCTCTCAACAAAAGAATTTTAATTTCTAAAACAAGTTCCCATGCTGAATGGGGTGAAACATTGTTACGGCGTGTTATGTAAATGTACCTCTGTATATTATATGGTACATTAGGCTACGTACGCAGGAACGTTATAATTTATAAGTGATACAAGACTATTTTTTTTTCGGATGATCTTATTACTGGTTGCAGATTTAATTGCAATCGCGATCGCGCGTCGAACTAGAGAAGCCTCTTTTTCCTCTTGGTTTTGACGATAGGGGACCAGACATCTTTTTTATTTATTAGCGAAAATAAAACAATTGTATGTTTACATTATTATTCTTAAGATAACACTAACTTACCATAAATTTTTTAACTTTTGTTACCTTTGATGCCTATTTTGCGCAATTGTTTACCATCACTCGCGTTTTATGCAGTTTTTGTTAGGCTATTTTATCAAGAAGTAACGTTACAGCGTTGCAGCTGAATGGGGAGCCGTCATGGGAGGTATCTCTCACATATTGTTTTTTTTACTATGGTATAAGGGGGCAAAGGAGTAGTCGGAGCCGTTGTCATAACTACCGACGCCCATAGACATCCACATAGAGGCTATATAGATGCTCTGTCCTCCTTTCTCCTCCCACCTCCATGGGTTACCTTATTAATATATTGTCTTAAAGTGTCAGCTGTGTTATCGTGTTTTGCGGGTTTGTGAGAAGTTGTTAGCCCATTGGAGGAGAGCAGCGAAGGATAATACATCATTATAACAAATATGCTGATGTGTATACGCGTTTGTAATCATGATTAGACTCCGGCTTCTCGTTTTCCACCCGGATACGATAAAAAATGCCCCCACAAACGGAACAGTATACCTCTCAGTCCTTATCTAAGAACGGCGTAAAGTATGAGCATGGAGTACTTACTATCTGCGCGTAACCGCGGTTTCGCCCGCGTAAATTTCGATCCCGTGGAAAATAGATAATCATCTCATAGGAACTTTTTTTCGGGATAAAAACTATCCTATGTGTTCATCCAAGTAGTATATACACTGTGTGTGCCATTTCATGAAAATCGATTCAGCAGTTTTTGCGTGAAGGAGTAACAAACAAACATACTTTCGCATTTATAGTATTAGTAGGATTGTTTCCTGCGATTTGTCCGAGTGGAGTGCGAGTCCTGGTGGAGAAGGGGAAAAGAAGGATTGGTTGAAGGAGGCCAATTAATCTATGCCTGATGTCTATGGGCGCCTATTCCCCTTTCTACAGTGATCCTCTTACATGTTTGACCGCGTTACATGAACATTTCAGATCTTAAGCCCTAAGAGGCACTGACCTCTTAAAATGTTGCCCTATGCTTGCGATATTGTGATGAGTACTGTAGATCACAGAAGACAAATAGTCGTATAATTGAATATTTTATTACGAGGCCGGCTCGCTGGTATCTCATATCAATATGACCTCCTTATTGAATTCCTGTTTCACGCACTTTGATTTGTAAACAATATTCATTATATTATGTGATTTTAAATAGATGGATATATGTGTGAATATGGGGATGTGACTGGTGCGTCAACATATGATATCTCAGCGAACTATGGAAAAGGGCTTTTTTTGAAAGAGTTTCTTTGAAGCTGATCCGACATACAACCAAAGTTATTGACATAGCTCAAAGAATGAAGTAGCGGCAGTTGACTTGTAACTTCTCACGCAGAAATAACCGTCAATGTAGCATATAGGATCTGGATTATGGCCTCTACAGTACGCCTTGTCAAGCTAAGCGTAGGATGCCCTGCTAGGATGAGTAAAGACATACGCAAAAGTGGCTTGCATCGTCTGAAGATGGAGACCAGCAAACCAAACCCAGTGGCGTGCACATGAGCAGATCTATGTCCAGCGGTGGATTTAATATTATGATGATGTTGACGATATACATATGTATAAATAAGATTATGAACTGTTTTTTAAACCTTACCTTTTTAAACCTTTGAAATCTACTTATTGTATTTGTGCATGAATAGATGGTACAATCTTACAGTGCTGGTCATTGTGTTAGCCATGGATACACCATCCGCTACAATCCTATAACACTTAGACATTCCAGAATCACAGACCTTTAGAAACTCTGAAGAAATAAATTTAAACGGTCTTCTATGGAGTAAGTAATTTTTAAAATTTACAGTATCTTTATTTATTTATGTAAAAAATAATTAGTACTCCTTAAGAAATCTTGTTTAAGGCTCACTGTAGGTATAATAAATAGAAGTAAAATTGTGTTATACATTTCTCGCTCAGTCCGCTTTAAGCCGCTTACGTCTGCGCACTTCAAAATCGTCTTCGCTCTAGGACTAACAAGGTTTATGTTACCTACATTTTTAGGCACATCTTTTACTTTCAAGGAGCTTAGAGGACAATTCACACCAAAAGCGCGGCGAAGCGCAGCGAAGCGGAGCGCACTTTCAGTGTCATAAAAATTTACACGTTATTTTCATTACTGTAGTACTTATTATCGAATTCTCGCGACTTCCGCGCGGATTCCAGCGACTTCTCGCGCAGTCGCGGGAATCCGCGCGTCTCGTTCGAGTTTCTCATGCGATAATAAGTATTATAGTAATTATTATAAAGTTGAAATTCATATGACACATAAACTGCGCTTCGCTTCGCAGCGCTTCGCCGCGCTTTTGGTGTGAATTGACCCTAAAGGGGTTCGAACTTGTGTCCACCAGTACACAATACACACTATGTTACGAACTGCGTCAGACGTTCGTCACTAACGGGATTGGTGCGCAATTTGAATTGAAAATATATTTGAATCTCAATCCGTACTGCGCATTACTGTTTAGTATTCAGAGTGTGTAACGCCATGGGAGTAACCCTGGCGTGTGCATCTCAAGAGTATAGCGTCTGAGGCCACTTACTTGGGGCTTTTAGTGTTTATTTCTTAGAAACTAAGTTTAGGGTCTGTAGTATGACAAAAATCGGATGAGTGAACGCAGCAAACGTTACGTTACTAACGTAACGTTTGCTGCGCTTACGTTCCTTTAACGTCTTTACCTTACACTTTAGAATTCATGTTCGTTCCAAGGTGTTTCTACAGTCGCTGATACATATATTTTATTAGTATTCTTTTTTTTTATAGCATAAAGGGGCATACGAGCAATCAGGCCTTTTGACGACTACCGACGCCCATGGACTTTCGCAGATGCGTTGCCCCCCCCCCCCCC
>LUGF01051927.1:165527-203898 GCA_001625245.1 Calycopis cecrops | reverse complement strand
TGGGCCACCCGCTACTCACAAACCGCACGAAACGCGACAGCTGCGTTCAATTTATATCCGCACATCGGATGATACACGGAGTGTGTGAAGGCAGTAAATACATACAGGCCAGCGCCGGACGGATGAGCGATGATCATGATTATGATATAATGACGTTGATAACACAGACACATACTACTACAGGCACTGAAACATAGTTATCGGCGTTATTTTTCGCATCTCCAAATATTCATATTGTTGGGTCATTCAAGATGGCGAGGATTTATCTTCATGTGATATCGCTATAATAGAAAAAGATAAGAGCATTGACGCCTCGCCGACCTGAAGATAATCTTTCCTTTATGATGTAGGCTCGTTGTTCCCTTGTTATCTGATCTATTTTACAGACGCGATAAGCTGAATGTTACATGAGAAATAGAACATTACCTTCGCACCGAGGATAGGAAAGTAAGAAATGTCCGGTTATCGCCATACATGTGATCTAAAGCCGGGGGCAGAACATAGCACGTTATAGTGATGCGACTCGAGTAGAAATTTGCGACTCGAGTCACTCGAGTAAGATTGTTCTCCCACTCGAGTTATACTCGAGTAAAAAAGTCACTCGAGTGAAAATGTCACTCGATCAACTCGGTGCGCCGAATTCACTCGGTGACTCGAGTTCACTCGGTAACTCGAGTGCAAGTTCACTCGAGTAGGATTTTTTTTCACTCGAGTACGAAATTGACAAACTGACTCGAGTGACTCGAGTAAAAACATGACTCGAGTCGCATCACTAATACGTTATGCACTGACAGAAAAGTCGACAATGCCTCATATCCGAACGTTCTCTTTCGTCCTGTTCCGCTAAGGGTCAACTCACACCAAAAGCGCGACGAAGGGCAGCGAAGCTGAGCGCAGTATATGTGTCATATGAATTTCAACTATATTTTCATCACTATAGTACTTATTATCGAATTCTCGCGACTTCTGGAGCATTCCAGCGACTTCTCGAGCAGTCGCGGGAATCCGCGCGTCTTGTTCGAGTTTCTCATGCGATAATAAGTATTATAGTAATTATTATAAAGTTGAAATTTATATGACACATAAACTGCGCACCGCTTCGCTGCCCTTCACCGCGCTTTTGGTGTGAATTGACCCTAAACGAACGTTTTCCACCTACGTCGGACAGAAAAATGGTATTCGCATCTGTATCAAGTAAGAAAGCCTCGGACTTCAGCTTTGCTTTCCACAATTACATATTGTATTTGGATTCATATTAATGTGCATATTGCTCTTTGCAATGCAAGCAATGATCACATTGTTGTGCTGTTTTCGTGTCATAATAATATATCGTCCTAGCCGATTTCGGCTACGGCGGCCGTCTCTACAGAGACGAGCCAGATGCGCAGGATATATTATAGTGCACAAGTGTGCGCGCAGACACAAGTGCACTCTCTATTCCCTCATTCTCATATTCCGATGGGACGGCAATCCGACACGACCGGTGAGAAATCAGGCGCAGGACCGACGGCTTAATGTGCTCTCCGAGGCACGGGGGTGTATCACCACCAACTTCCTGACTCCGGACTGTTATTAGAAACTGAAAAATCCCAATAACAATTTTCGGTCCGACCCGGGATTCGAACCCAGGACCTCACGTCTGTGGTTGAACACTAGACCACGAGGCAGTCTTTTTTTTCGTGTCATAGTGATTTATCAAATAAAAGATTAGAAAAACATTCGGGAGCTTGGAAGCAGAAGCGTCAGGTGGACACGAAGAAAAGATCCCTATATATATATTTTTCTAACTGTAATCTATAAAATCAGTTTCTATTTGTGCTTTCTGATATGGTGGCTATATACGTGCGTCTAGGGTTGCCAGGTCGCCAAACCTAAAAGCCGAACAGACGAGCCAGTTTGGCCTGACATTTTGGATAGAAAAGCCGGACACCTTACATTATCGATAAAAAAAAACCAAATGGTATGTTAAACCATGCTTTTTTTGATTATTATCGTAAATCTTGTTAAATTCTAATGAAATATTAAATAAAATCGAATGCCAAATGCCAATGCTACGCTCGGCACTCCGTCGGCACTTGCTCGTTGCGAAATTTAAAAAGCCTAACAAAAGCCGGACAGGCCGGACACCGTTTATTTTGGCCGGACATGCAATCAAAAAGCCTACCTATGTCCGGCTTTATCCGGACGCCTGGCAACCCTACGTGCGTCCAAATACATACATTTCGTCTAATGTTGCATATTTTAGTATACAATACAGACGGTAAAAGATGTAATATTAGATAATAGAATGTTACCAAGGCCCCATGATGGCGATGTTTGTTTTTGTGGTCTGACTTGTTTTGGTGAATTGTCCAAATAAGACAGATACTCTATTGCTTACTCATAAGTCACGGTGTTATTTATATTACTTTTTAGTGATTAAACGTATCAATCATATTATAGTAATCATAATATTGTAAAGAAAGTATATATTATGTATCTTTGTAATCTTTTCATACAGAAATTGCTTAATGGGGCTGAACGAAATTTAAAAAATAAATTTTAAAAATTAAATTATATGCCGTAGATAGAAATAAGAAATAACGTTAAAAAGTTTTTGAAAAACAAATCCTTTGGGCCTGATTCTAGGTTTGTGCGCATTTGTTAATGTGAAGTTATGTACGTCTCCTCTCGTTTTCTTGTCGCGTTTTGTGTGGCCTTTGAGAGCCCTGCTGCCCCTGCTCATTAATGAGATTGGTTAATCTTTGGTAGTGTGATTTTATCAAGTGTTATTTGACGTCCAACGAAGTGGGCACGGCCGGCTAGTGTTATTATAAATATACACGTCCACACGAGAGTAGGTTAGCAACAATTCGTTGGTTTTGTAGCTAATAGCCAATGTGCTAAATGGTCTAATAAGATCCTGTTTAGTGTCTTGCGAGACACAGGTACGTACACAATTATACCGGATGATAAGGCAAATGACAATGATACAAAATAGGCAGTTTTCATTGCAAATTATCCAGGCTGTCACGACCGGGAACGTACTGTTGTGTGTCGTGTCTAATGTGCTATGGCTTAATTATGTACCTGCGGTTTATGAGGACTCGTCTAACGGGGGGGCGAGTTGAAGAGAACGACAAACCTACATATCTTCTAGATTCGCAGACGCAAATAGGTGTCTTTAGTTGCACTAGCTGATTCTATAACTCATTTGACGCATATGAAATAAGAGCCTAGATAGCATTATTTAAAAAATAAAACTCGTCTACTAAAATATACATATATTAATGTAACCCTTGTCATTCGCGTCCTCGCGACGATGTTAACGACACCTCATTTAAACCCATCAAGCCGTTCAGACAGGAACTTGCATACATACACACACACACGTCACCGTAGACGAGGTTCCGGGCTGGAAACCCTTGTCGGACTGTTTGTTCCGTTAAAAGTCTTACTAAAATTTTTAATTTCTAATATCAGTCCGAAGACGAGAAGTTGTGTTACATGTACACATACAGGCGGCTGTGTGACACCCCCGTGCCACGGAGAAAACGTTCAGCCATTGATCTTGCGTATAATTCATATCTAAAGCCCGATTTACACGTGTTAAGTAGTTAACAAAATTTTAACTAATTTTAAGTGCTTCATTGCATGTAAACACATAATTTAGTAGCAAGTTGCAACTTAAAATTTAGTTAACTACTAACCTAGTAAATTAGAATGATTTCTATTTTTCGCTTAAGTTGGTGGGCGGGGCTTGTCACTTGACACATTTGGACAGGCACTAGTTGAGTAAAATCGATAAGTGTATTGAAGAATAAACCCGGGCTGGTTAAATTATCATTTATTCGTCGTGTTTTTCTTGTTCCTTAAATAAAGTGCTACTAGCGCCATACTGATCTCATCTTTATATTAAATTTTTATACACAATCTAGTGGGTTTGGTTATTTCTCTAATGATTTCATCTTCGACTTCGTCCAAAACATCAGCCAAAATCAATTTAATCACAGTCACACACACATTATGATTTTGTTACTATCTTGAATGTGCGTCTGGAGTGAACTAATGAGCTTAACTACTTAAATACGTTTGGACGTATGCAATGCAATTAAGTACTTAAAGGTAAGTTAAAATTTAGTTACCTACTTAATTACTTAATACGTGTAAATCGGGCATAAGACGTCTAGGGGCCATCGGAATAGGAGAATGAGGGAATAGAGAGTGCATTTGTGTCAGCACGAACACTTGTGCACTATAATGGGTAGGCATGTCTGCGCAGATAGCTCGACACATGGAGGAATGCATATTATTAATATTTCATTCTCATTATTCTTTACAACCATCATTCTCCATGGAGACGATTACACTAGAATTGCGAATACGATAGAACGTGTTATATCTATGAAATGAAAACGAGTCTACGCGGGTGGATAGTTGATATTGACGTAACCGTGTACGGAGAATAGTCAATACGTTATGATGGCGTTCAGTGTGAACTGCGTTTGTTATCGTAGACATGCTAACTGGTAAAGAAACAAAATAGCATACCGCAGACGATAAGAAACTAGCCTAGGCTAGGTAGACTCGCTCCAGACAGTTCCGTATCTTAAAATGTTATTATGAATAGCCGTCCACTGTTGAACGTAGGCCTCCCCCATATAGCATACAAAATACATACATATAAAATGTATATAAATATAATTAAATTAAATAAATTTAAATAAAAATATTAAATAATATAGCATGTAATTGAAATTTAAAACTTTCTATTGAATGTATTGAAGTGGCCCTAATACAAAATAAAACCGGCCAAGTGCGAGTCCGACTCGCACACCAAGGGTTCCGTATGAATGGGAAGAACAATCCAAACGTAATACATGGTTTTCAATTATTGTAACTTTAGGCCTTAATTATAGCACATATATAGGAATAAATTACAGTTATAAGTTGATAATGATTTTTCCAATGATCTACATATTTCTTATTTCTTGCCAAATTTCACAACTCCAGGTCAACGGGAAGTACCCGATAATTTTTGGTTTTTGACAAAGTACGTTTTCATACAAAAATTGTGCATAATTGGCTATAACTTTTTATTGCGTTAACTTAGAAGTGTGATTTTTTCAAGGCGTCAAGACGTAACTGACCTCCGTATTTGATTTAATACGTACGTAAAGTAATTTCAGCTTAATCCCTTCACGCGTTTTATAGAAAAAGGTCTTGACAGACGTACAGACAGACGGACAACAAAGCGATCCTATAAGGGTTCCGTTTTTTCGTAGGAAAGGTTTGATTGTTTTGTATAAAAAATGTCCAACAGTTGGACGCAAACGTGATCGACATCGTGCCACTGGCAGTCAAGTGTTTTATTTCGCTAATGCGGTACGCATTACAGCTATGTGTGTCACGGACCGCCGTGTGAACAACTTATTAGTGGTTGGCGGACTTGCGTAAGTTGTACGTACGCACTCCACAACAAATCCCATTGTGTCGTGACGGGTGATACCTTTGACAAGACGTCTTACTTTCCAATCACTGTCACAGTTTCACTGTATCGGCCTAAGAGATACCCACGGCTTTCTTATAATAAGCTACATTTTAATTATGTAGCAGTTTTTCCTCTCGAGTTTGTACGCGTGAAAGGCTGTCAGGTACTACTTGAGGCCCCAGTTTTTGGGTAAGACCTCGAAAATACCAATGTGAACACAAATTAAGCAAACGGAAACAAAAATTCTAAAAACGCATGCCTTATATTACTATTTAAATTTTTTCTAATTTATGTTTATATGTAATATTATTACGCATTAACAGAAAACAGGTATTGCTAAATTATAGATAATAGACATACAGATGTTTGTTTATTTGTTATAACTTTGACACAGTGGTAGACTATGAGCGGTTCAAGGTCGTTACTAAGTAATGAATATCAGTAGGAATATTAATATACATTACTTCTAGACCTATTCCTCTTACAACACTGGGTTGAAGTGAATATTTTTGTTTTCTTTTTGCGGACTGTAGAGTTGATGGATGAAGATGGATCAACTGGGATTCCGACATCAGTTGTATCTATTGTAGAAATTATACTGTTGTTGTAATAACAATCTTGTACTTACGCTTTGACTAGGGAGGGAAATTGGAATTTATTCCTCGTCTTATTTTCTTCTGATTAAGTTCCTTGCGGGTCCCAAGACAATTTTAGCTTTTCCCTCGGGCTCGTTGAGATTTATATCAAAGGGTTGTGGTTGCCGTTGTCGATCCTGGCGACTCAGGAGGAGCAGCGGTGGGAAAGAGTGATGGGCCAAGCCTGTTTAAAAATTCTTGGATATCTATGGCGGGCATCTGTTGCATCTATACAATAAATCATACATCTATACGGTCGATAAGACAATACGATTGTTCGTTTGCCTGATCTGCTCTAATAGTAATAACAATAATTATCTTCGTCATATCCTCTTGTCTCGATTATATCTGAACAAACAGGGTCTTTCGCAATTCACGTAACGTTTAGACGCTATAATATAACAATGATGGCTTTAATTCCAGTTCCAATAATGAATTTTGCTAAAAATAGGCGCATCGGATTTTTGAGACAGGCGCCGGTGTGACACTGCACCACAAGTGGCAGATAAAGAGACCTTTAATTTACAGTAAAATAATTATTCATAAAGAGTATAGTGCCACCATGCATGCACGGATGCAGCGACTTGGGCCGGCGCGACCTAGGAGGTACCTCTTGTTTAGACGATACGGGCACCAAGTTACAGCTGTGCATCACGTTTAGTGCGTGTAGGTAGCGGGTAGCCCATGGAGGAGAGGAAGGAGGGCAATCTGTGTAACCTCCATGAGGATGTCTATACATTATAATATGCAAATGTATTTGTATTTTCATATTTTTAACTTTTACATTTCATCACAATATCATGAGGCCCGCTGAGTTTGTTTCGCCGGTTCTTCTCAGGACAGGGCTAGGGTCGAACCGGTGGTAGATGTAATTGTTGACGTTGAAAAAGTAATTTCTGTAATTCTATTTTGAATAAAAACTTTTCATTTTCATTATGGGCGTTGGTAGTCAGAAAGCAGCTCCGACTGCTCATTTATCCCCTTATACTATAGAAACTAAAACACTTTCGTATATGTATGTAGTGCACTATCGAAAGAGTCATCTGGTGCGAGTCGGGTGCGTTATCTACAGTCTACACATCTGTACCACTTCGGAACGATTACACCAATTAACAGTAATGAGAATCACCTGTATCGTTTGTTCGCCTCGCCTGAGACCAAAGCGCCCAGACAATGAGTGAGAAAGACTAGCGCTGTTAACAGTGTGTTTATGATACGTGATCATAGTGATCATCGGAATGTTTTGCTTCCCTGCTGAAGATAGGCTAGAGATGTGCACGTCTATTTGGTCGCCTAAATTAAAATGTTGGACTTCAAAAAGACCTGCATGATTTCTTTGCTAACAACGGGCATGTATATTGAATCAGTTTTCAAAAAGAAGATATTGATTTAGATCTTAGCTTAGGCCATTACTAATTACCATTTACTATCGTTCATAGGTTTGCACGTCCATCGGGCTGTATTAGCTCTAAAAATGACATCTGGTTTAATCCGGTAATTTCAGTTTGATGCTCGTGCAATAAAAGTATAATCAAAATAGTCAAGTTTTTTTATGGTTTAGGGAGGAAAACGAGCGGTCGCAGCCATTTTCATGACTACCGATGCCCGTAGACATGTACGGGTGCGCTGCCCTCCTTTCTCCTCCCACCTCCATGGGCCACCGGCTACTTACACACCGCACGAAACGCGACATCACAGCTGTTTTTACTCCGTTCTCGTGTAAGCGAGAGGCACCTCTCCGGTCGTGCCGGACCAATTCGGCTGCATGTATGCATGGACTGTCGCACTACCGTTTACTAAAAGTTAGCCTCGATATTGATTTCTTAAATATCACGGAGCTACAATATGAACACTTCATACCTAATGTTGAATATTATGTGAGTTTTAAGTTTGTAATCCTATATTGGCTTTTTTTACCCATTATTTGTGTAAAATGATGTAATGCAAATCCGTTGGATTACACATAAAGCAGTAAAATAAAAACTACGTAGTGCACATACTTAGACTAATTACAATTTTAATTATTTAAAATAAAATAATTATTAGGCTATGATTAGTGAATATTAAATTTAAGTGTTTTCATAAAATTACTATTCACGAACCGTTACGTCCTTGAGTCAAGTTAATGAGTGAAATTTCTAGTCTATGAGCAAATGTAATGAGTAAAACTATGTATGTAGTCCATTACGAACATTTTGGATAACTAAATTGAAATACAGGCCTTTATCGCATATATTTTGATGGCATGCTTATTTCTAGAATGTAGAAATCTTTTTGTTCATAAACTTTGGAACATCCTGCCCTCCTTTTATCTTCTAAGGCACTGCGTGTCCCCGCGTTCTCAATCTTCGTCGTCTTCATCTTTAGTTTTTGGCATAACATTGATTGCCATTAATTAAAAATGAAAACCAATTGTTTGGTATAAATCCAGACCATTCAATAGACAATTATTAGGCGAGCTGAGGCTTCTCTTTAGACTTGAAGAGACTCCTTCTGTAGAGGAGCTGAACAAATGATTGCTAATATAATATTTGACAGGAGGACCTCTCAGCACGTGCTCTTTTCCGGCTTGCCAACCTATTGCTAAGCCTTGATCTGATGGGTAGCACTCTAATGAGTTCAATAAGTGTCAGTGTCACGCTGTCTGTATGCATGTAACCGAAATGGGTCGGCATTACAGGGGGAGATACCTCTCGCTTAGATACCTACACGAAAGTGGCGTAAAGTAGCTGTGCTGTAGCGTTTCGTGCGGTGTGTTAGTAGCCGGTGACCCAAGGAGGCAGGAGGAGGAAGGAGGGCAACGCATCTGTAAGCATATCCACTATGCGGATGTCTATGAACCTGAAATATAAAGGAGAATGAAGTGAAAGGTTATATAAAGGATTTGTCCTTTTTCCAGGACAACGAGAGCAGCAACGGCACGTTCATCAACAACAGCCGGTGTTCGATCTCGAAGGAGCCGCACGAGGTGTTCTCCGGAGACCTGGTCCAGTTCGGCATTCCCGTCGTTGATAATGTCGGCAACTCGGAAAAGGTAACCAGTGGACTTTTTTTATAGCACAGGAGGCGAGCGAGCAGTTGGGTCATCTGTTGTAAAGTGATCACCAACTTTATTTTTTTAATTTTTTAACTAAGGGACTAAACCAACAATAAGAAGCATTTTCGTGACTGCCGACGTTCATAAACATAATTGTTTGTTTTGTTTCAGTAGTGGCTCTTTCCCTCATCCTCTTCAATGCCTTTCCGGAAAGTCACGGACCACACGAATAGCAAGATAACGGGTTACGTCTGATTTTGCGTGAGATATATCTCGTTGCGTATTAAAGACATGATTGTTATGCTTGATGGTCATGTGGCAATGTGCAAGCGTCTACATTACCATTGGTTATACAAATGTTTAGGCGTGTAGGAGGTCAAAAGATGGCTAATTTGCCCAAGTCCGATGCTTCCCTATGCACTGCGGTTCTTTTTTTGTTTGACAATATGGACCTTCTGAAATTTAATATTTGTCGTATAATCAAACCGTCCCAGGCGTTGTCCTCAGGTATCCAAGGGTATAAGGATAACTACAATGTGGTGTAAATATTTCCAGAACACGTTTCCGCCGGTGGTGGCGCTGCTCAAGCTGTACCACCCCGACGACAGAGAGGCGAAGCTCTCCGTCAACACCACCATGACCACACCTCTGCATCTTGAGGAGATATACCAGTTGAACAACTTCATACAGGTAAAGGACTAAAACTGATTTAGTCAGAAATCTAAAATAAATTGATATTAGGTATAATTCTAGTAGGCCAAGTGCGTATCTCTGCGACTTTATTGATTAATTATCATATAATATTATATATATTATAATAAATTAATTTATTAATTCTCCTTATGTTTAATTATTGAGACATCGTATTTTGTTGGCTGAACTGTGTGTATTACGCGGCGTATTTTTTCACTAACAATATGTACATAATGCGTTGCAGGAAGCGATCCAGCGAGAGGCGACGCTCGAGAGCCGGCTGCGCACGCTGCGCGAGTGTGTGGAGCGCACGCGCGCTGAGGCGGCCGCGTCGTGGGAGCTGTTCGTGGGCGAGCAGCGGCTGCTGATGCGCGTGCACACGCTCGAGCACCTGCTGGCTGCCGGCCGCACGCCCGGCGCCAACCACGTGGACGCGCTGCTGGCGGACAAGCGCAACTACCAGGTATGGAGCGTGAGAGAGAGCTGCGCACGCTGCGCGAGTGTGTGGAGCGCACGTAGCAGTAAAATAAACGGATGATTAGTCGGTATCTAGACGACCGATTGACTCAGTTGGTACTGTAGACACCAACGGCTATGGGTTCGAATCCCGCTCAGGTCATGGATATAATAATGTCTATAATATGTATTCTTAAAATATTTCTTAAGGAACTCCACTATCTGTACCTACCTGTAATACATGTCCTTACGGTACTTATATGGGTCTAGACCAGTGATTCTCAACCTTTTTTTTGTTGCGGCACATATTTAACGATTTCAAAATTTGGCGGCACACAAAGAAAAAGATAAAAAATATTTACTTACTACAACACACTGCATAAATAGTTTACTGAAAAAAAATTTAAATATAAGAAATACTACAATAATAACTTTTTAAATATTTTTCTTTTTAAATATTTTTCTTTTTAAATGATAATATTAACATTAATATAGGTATATTTGCAAAATTTGGCGGCACACTTTTGAAATTTGGCGGCACACAAAAGTGCCGCGGCACAGTGGTTGAGAATCACTGGTCTAGACTCTAGACTAAATTGGTGTAATAAATAATCCACGAATGTCCTTATTCGAGGGTCAAACTGAAAGTTCTTAGAAAATCAAAAACTGACCAAACTAGCAAGTTATTAGTTTTATTACATCTTTTCAAAATAGTGTCCATTCACATCAATACATCGCACAGTCGATAGAACCACTGAGAAAAGCACTTTGCCCACTCGTCTTTAGAGGTCTCTTCGACGGCCTTCTGAAACGCAGTCACTGCTTCCTCGGCGTCTGTAAAACGTATTCCTTTAAGTTTTTGTTTTATTTTCGGGAATAAATAAAAATCGCAAGGTGCGAGGTCGGGGCTATACGGCGGGTGACCCAGTAATTCCACATCTGATGAACTCAAATAGTCGATAGTTTGTCTTGTGGTGTGCGACGAGGCGTTGTCGTGATGAAGGAGGATCCTACTGCGAGTCGTTTCTCTCGAACTTTTGACCAATTCCAAGACAAGTGGCAAACAATTGTTAGTGTACCACTCTGCAGTAACTGTTTTTTGATCCTCTAAAACAATTGTTGCGTAATGACCTGTCTTTCCGAAGAACGAGGCCACCATCTTTTTTCCCGCGCTTCGACCTCTCTTCACTTTAGTTGACAACTCTTCGGAAGGAAACACTGAGCAGACAGTCTTTTGGTTTCCGGATTATAACAGTAAATCCAACTTTGGTCACCTGTAAGTACCTCGAAT
This sequence comes from Calycopis cecrops, assembly GCA_001625245.1. Lineage (NCBI taxonomy): Eukaryota > Metazoa > Arthropoda > Insecta > Lepidoptera > Lycaenidae > Calycopis > Calycopis cecrops. The sequence continues at coordinate 192,316 of LUGF01051927.1, read as the reverse complement.
ACAGCGTTTGAGCCACCTCCGTCAAATCTTTGAACCATTTCACGGCACCAATCAACACGGCGGAGTTTTTGGCTTCGGTCAAATTATGAGGTATCCACCGGGCAAAAAGCTTCCTGACAGCTAAATGTTCATGGAGGATTTTGTGGACTTGACTCATACCGATTCCTAAGCTTGTCCGAATCTCACTCACTCTTTTATGTCTCTATCATACGCCGCACAACACTGATGTTATCTTAGAAGACCGTAGAAGGCCGTCCTACACGCAGATCATCGGTGAGATTAGTGCGACCACGTTTAAACTCATTAAACCAGCTGTAAACAGTGGCACGAGATGGGGCTTAATCGTGAAAGGCCAATCGAAGTCTATCATAACTTTCTTGTTGACTTAAATGACATCGAAAGTCATAAAAAATCATTGCACGAAAATTTTCTCGCGTTAAATTCATGCTGACGTGACACTGCCAATTTTCAGTTTGCCGCCAAAACGTAAAACAAATGACAAAAGAATAAAATCCATATTCAATAGTATAACAAAGAGTTCCTTTTTAAAAATTCGAACTTACTTTTTTATTATATTGTTTGCAAGTGGCCGGTTCTAAAAACTTTTAGAGTGACCCTCGTAACTCCATTCATATAATTCGAAGGAGGTGGCCCTGGAGAGCCTCCGCACCGCGCACGAGCAACGGCTCGCGCTGGAGGAGAAGGTGGAGCGGCGCAACCGAGAGGTGGCGGCACTGCACCACCACAACTACGCGCTGCGCCTCGCCGCCAACAACGCGCTGCAGGAGCTACAGGTGCGCACGCACACATGCACACGCGTTTAACTCAAGCACACGCAGAAACGCATGCACTAGCACACACGTTCATACACATTCACATACATACACACTCGATCACGCAAACTCACACACACTCGTGCACACTCATGCACTCGCACACACTCGTGCACACTCATGCACTCGCACACACACAACACGCAAACGTATACGCACATGCAAAAGCAAACACGAACACGTGCGTATAAGAGTTTCTAAGTTTCATTCCTTAACGAATTCCAATGCGAAAATGAGAGGGTTTGAGTCCCGTACCCTCTTCCTCTGATACCATTTAAGATAATACACAAATTCGAGAATTGAAGTGTAATAAAATTGTTAATGTCCGCTCGACAGAAACTGGCGATGCGGTGCGAGCGCAAGCTGTGCGCTGCGCGACTCGCCATCGCCGCCGCCGAGGACAGAGAGCTGACGCTGAGGAAACACCTGCCGCTCGCGGTGAGATCTTTTGTTATATATCTATTACGATGTTGTACTGTGCAGTCGAATCGTGTAGGCACGACCGGGGAATTCCATTCCATTTCTTTCACACAGTACCAGGTTCCAGTGATAGTTGTTCCATTTTCTGTCTTAAAGCTCCGGTAGCCTATTTAAGGTATAAAGGATATCTTTTCTATCTCATAAACATCCGCATCCATATTTTTATGGTCGATAGTTACAACAAGCCTCCGGACTGCATTTTTCCTCTCTTACGCTTATAAAAATCTGTATAATAATAATAATGTCGTCCTAGCCGATTTCGGCTACGGCGGCCGTCTATATAGACGTGCCATCTGCGCAGGACTTATTATAGTGCACAAGTGTGCGCGCAAACACAAGTGCACTCTATTCCCTCATTCTCATATTCCGATGGGACGGCAATCCGACACGACCGGTGAAAAATCAGGCGCAGGACCGACGGTTTAACGTGCTCTCCGAGGCACGGGGGTGTAACACCGCCAACTTCCTGACTTCGGACTGTTATTAGAAATTGAAAAATCCCAATAACAATTTTGTTCCCAATAAAAATCTGTATAGTTGAAATATAATAAATGTTCCGGTCCGTTGGCCGTATAGCGTACTAGCTTGGCCCCGCGTTATTAGAAATTGAAAAATCCCAATATCACTTTTTGGTCCTCACCAAATATTTTTTTTTTAATTTTATTCAATTCAATGAACGGGAATACTCCCTTTTTACAATATAATAATAATTTACATATACTTATCTATAATTTGGATTTTAATGCCACATTTGCCCGAATATCAAATGTAATGGTAATTAAACCAAATATAATATGAACTTGTATATTTTCAGTACTCTCTACAAAACGGCGAGGCGAAGATCCTGGTGGTGTGTACAGACAGCAACAAGCTGCTGGAGGCGAAAAAGAGCGGCTCGCTGGAGGAGGCGGTGCTCGCGCTGCCCGATTATATCAAGCTATTGCTGCCGCAGAACTTACTCAATAAGGTAAGGTTTTGTGAGATGTCCTGATTCAAAAAAGTTTGATTTCATTTGTTCATCATGAATTTAATCAATGAATGATTAAATTCATTAAACCTCCGCCAGAAAATAATACTAGTATGTATTATGTAATTTTTTGTCCGACTGTGATAAAATCAATTAGTTTTTAGGGTTCCGTATCTCAAAGAGAAAAAACGGAACCCTTATAGGATCGCTTTGTTGTCCGTCTGTACGTCTGTCAAGATCTTTTTCTCTAAAACGCTTGAAGGGATTAAGCTGAACGGAGGTCAGTTACGTCTTGATGCCTTGAAAAAATCACACTTCTAAGTTAACGCAATAAAAAGTTATAGCCATTTATGCACAAATTTTGTATGAAAACGCACTTTTTCGAAAACTTTTTTATAGGGTACTTCCCGTTGAGCTAGAATTCTGTAATTTGGCAAGAAGTAAGACCTTACAGTATACATATAGGAATAAATCTAAAAATTGGTAAATAAAATTTATATCACTGGAAAAATCATTACCAACTTATGAATGTAGTTCGTTTTATACTAAATGTATGCAAGCACCCGCATATATAAGTTTGTCGCAAGGAAGTGTAATTTTCTCAACGTCTATTACTTTTGCTCATACCTCCCGTTCCTACGGAACCCTCGGTGTGCGAGTCTGAATCGCACTTGGCCGGTTTTTTTTAATTCTCTAGATATTTTTGTCATCTCACCTGGGTAACCCTAACTGCACATGCAATAGTAAATATATTAAATATATGTATTTTATAGATTAGGGATCTATACTTTTACCTATTTCACTTCATATTATAAAGAGAAACGATATGTATGTTTGCAATTAATAAATTAAAACCTAATGTACCATTTTAATAATATGTTTCATCAGTAGAAATATCCCTGAAACCTGACCATCTGAGTAACACATGCTATGTTTAAAAAAACAATAGTGGATCTAACTGTGCTAAGTCGTGATAGGCAACTAAAATTTTATAAAGATATAATCAGCATTTAAAATGTTTTTTTATTGAAACTGAAGTAGAAATTTCTCATCAGCCTTGATAAGTCCATTTTTGTAAATATACAGCCGTGTTCCGCCGGCTTGAGTATACTGGATGAAATCGGTTAATCCAGGTGATCCCACAACTCACATTTTGATCTTTTCCAGCTTACCTAACGTCGAATCTAACAGATGGTTTTGAATGCCGAAGTTCAAAGACAGCGGCATAATTGTTATGTAGATGTGATATCTCCCCTCTCCACCCGTATGAGCCGTAGCCGTTACATTGCGACAGTATCTGTATTATGTGAACGAGTGAAGTCTGACCTGTCGTGCCGGCTCTCAATTCGGCCGAAATGCAGCATGCACCACTAGCTAAAATTGTCATCATCTCGTATGGCTCTGCTTCGGATCCCTATATTACAATGTCTAGATTTCGCAACCATTTTTCGGATGCTTATGTGAACCGACCGACAAACCTCCTTAGAAACAACGGAGCGGACAATCATTCACAATATGGCCTAGAGTTTGGTCAGGCCCTCCGCATTCGCAGGACGGTAACTCTCTTAGCCCCCATTTGTGAAGATGTTTAGCGATTATACCCAAACCGGTTGTGGACCTCTAACTAAAATTATAATGTGATGTTACTAAACCTCTCCATTCGTTTTATAGCTAAATGCCTACATGCAACATAATGGATGTTTCAGGTGGGGATAAAGGCGATTACTGCGGACGGGAAGTCTTCCAAAGAAATTGAATTAATATTGAAGACGAGTAACTGTATCTCGGATACCATCGGTGAGTTGGGTTTAAAATTATTATTTTAAGTTGAAATGGTAATTGTATGTCAGTTATATATACAATAAGTAAAATGGTTTATAGCAGTGGGAAAGTGGGTAAATATTTGAATAAATAATATTATAAAATAATATGAGTACTGCATAGAACCAAATTGATTATTATTAAGATTTTGTCTGAATATGTCTAATTTAATAAAATTTTATGCGGTTCCACAGCTGTCCTGCCGGATGCTTTATTAGACAGCTATAGAGCTGTAAATATTTCATGCGATCTGGGGAAAAAGGCTAGTAATAATTGTAAGAAGCGTGACATGTTGCTGATATTGGTTTTCTATTATTAATATTTACCATTTACACTGAGAGCATACAATACAAGCTTATCATTTCTATTTTCCTGTACAATTTATATATTTTGAAATAAATAATAATAATAATAATAAATGAATACAGACGTGGTGTTCAAGGCACACCAACCATAAAATTACATTATGGATACTTCGTAGTAAATGTAAAAGAAGTGGTATTTTATTAAAGCTCATTAGAGAATCAGTTTCTAAAGAGGCTTTGTAAAGGACAATGTTATGTTTAAATAATGCTAGCAATATTCACAGCTTAGATATTTTAAATTAATATGACACTTACGCATCAAAACAAAAGTACTTCCACAATTTTTTATAAGTTTGTGACACCACTCAATCTTATTATGACCATGGGTGCCATCAAGTTGAGGTCACGTCCTGACCTTTTCTGCTACTTTATATTGTTAATAAACAGATTAACCTGTGGTCTATGTACATGTATGTACTGTGAAATATACATTTTTATTGCTATGGTATTGCTGCATTGCAGTTAAATCGGGCCGGCACGACCAGCAGGGTACTTCTCGTTCACACCATACCGGCGTAAAGAGACAGCTGCGCGGTCGCGTTTCATGTTAATTTCCGGTGGCCCGTGGAGGGGGAAGGAGAAGCTGTTTTATGGACGTTGGTTGTCATTCAAGGCACCAACATCTCTTTGTTCACTATACTTTGAAAAAAAAACTTATGAAAGATGAAAAATAATATTATCACTTAAAGAAAATAGTATTATACAAGGTTGATAAAAGCGGGATGCATTAAATTAAACCACATTTATCATAAGTGCCTGCAGTTACCTAATTCGAAATTATTAAAAAAAATTTTTGCTAGTATACGAAAATGCTTTTCTCAAAAAAGTATACTAGTAGTATACTAGCAAAAATTTTTAATTTAAAAAAAAAAAAAACTGTAATCATGCTTTGTACCGGGCGGCTTCACCTTGCACGTGTGAATGACCCTGGCGGGCTATGGGCGGCCGGGCGCTCGATCAACTGAGAATACAGCTGGTACGACGTGACAAAAATCTTTAAAAAATTCCCGTAGCTAAACTATTGCTCCGATTGATCTGATTTTTGTTGTTGTGGCCTGGAAATTATACACTAAATATTTGGTTTAATTTAATGCTTAGTATCAACCTTGTATATGCGATAAAAATTGAGTAGTATTATAATAGTATATAAATAATTTTCAGAAATAAAACAAATCGAAGATGGCAGTGGCGTCGAGACAAAGACGAGCGAGTCGGACTCATGCACGGACGACGAGAAGAACTCCAGGCTCAACAACGGTAACTAATATATTTTAAAATGGTGAATTTTAACAGCACCTAAATTTTTGTGGTTTATCTGACCCATGTGCCCTGTTGTATTATACTCGACGGGGAAGGGGAGCTGAGGTGAGCGAGGACGAACTTTTGGCTCGCCTCAGCTGGCAGTATAGTCGATTTAAAATAAAATAGATAGATACTTGTTTCTTAAAGTAAAGGCCGGCCTGTATATGGGCGTCGGTAGACACTGAGTACCTGCTCGCTTGCCCCCTATAATATATAACAAACCTCTGGGATCCGGCGGGCCAAGTCAGTAGCCCATGGAGAGAGGAGGAGGGCAACAACTGTTTGTAATATAAAAAAATGTATTTTGGTAATGATTATTTTGTGATACTATATATTATACTAGTATCACAAAATAATCATAAATTACCTTTTTACCTTTGATTTTTTTCTTTATCTAAATTATGTGCAAAAGAAGCCTGCATGCTTGCTTACTCTTGACACTCGATCCTATTAGAAATTTTGAATTGGGATCGAGTAGTTGCCAATTGAGACAAATCGCTAGTGGTGCGTCAATCGTGCACTAGCGATGCGTTCAAGAGTACCGATCAACTCCTCGATCCCAATTGTAAACTTCAAATAGGATCGAGTGACAAGAGTAGGGCACGCTGATGTGGTTGTGTGGAAGCGTATATGAAGAGGTAGTTACTCTCTGATGTGTGTACAGACTCGGGGCGCGAGGTGGAGGCGCCGAGCGTCGTGGAGGGAGAGACGCTCCCCGACAACAACGCCAACTCCAAGTTTCACGAGACAGACAACAAGGAGGACTCTGTGAGTTGTGTGCATTTACTTCATGCTATTTTTAGAATAGAATAGAATATAAGATCTTTATTCAGGTATATAAATTTTACATTGTTACACGTTATTAAAAGAAAAAGAAAAAAAAATATGATATGATAACTTAGCTTACGACTTAATTCTAAGGTACATATGTACATTTTCTACTACTATTTTATCTTATTGGGAATGATTCTCTTTTAATTTACGTGTGACCCTGTCCAGACGAAGCGATCCTCGCGCGTTATAATTTTTACTATGTCCGGATAATGCCTTTTACGAGCGTCCATTAAAAGTAGTATCGAAGATAAACCGCTCCATTTCCACCAAACACGTGTATTCGCCTTGGAATCGCGCGTCGTTCTGGACGCAACAACGGCGCTCGAGTTGACAGAATGGAGAGTCGCGCTCATTACACGTGATCGCACGAGTGATAGCACGCGCAGCCGCATTTGGACAAGACATATGTAGCTCTAGTATGATATATCTCGGCAACGCGCCGGAGTCTACGCTCAATCTGAACAGATCTAAGAGTTATCCATTTACAACCGGAACTTATGGAATTGCGTTGTCTTCCTCATCATTACAAAGGAATATCTTGATGCTCACAGATCATACGAAACGGTTATAGCCAAGATGTTATTAAGTGAACAGTGATTACAACAATTTACGTAAATTTGCAGGGTAAAGCAGCGGTGGAGTACGCGAACATACTGCGCGTGATGGCCGGACTGAACGAGGAGATCAAAGTGCTGCGCGAGCGGCTGAGTGCGAGCGCCGCGGAGAACGCGCAGCTGCGGAGCGTGCGCGACGAGCTGCTCGCCGCCGGCGAGGAGGTGCACGCGCCCGAGGAGGACGCGGCCGCCGTGCGCGCGCGCCTCTCCGACCTGCAGGTGCGTGCGCACTCGCGGGCCGCGGCACGAGATGCTGGCCGCCGGCGATGACGTAAAGTCGGTTCACGGAAGACATTTTAACGTGATAACGTCATAAAAAAAGAAACACTGTTGACAAAACAGTACGTGTTCATCGGACGCATCGGCCGATGGAGTGGAGGAGAGGTAGATGCGACCAAGTATAACGCTCAGGCCGCACGTGCCTATCGGTTGCTCTGCGCGAACATGACAACAAGCCATCCTTTATCTTTTTCGTATCGTATATGCAGCCACGTTCATCGATCTATAATACGATACCAGCTGAAAATATAATGCCATAAGACGTTTATGTTGTATTTTAAACATAGTAAAACGTAGTGCCACACTGCATGCATGCATGTAGCCGAATTGGGCCGGCACGACCGGTGGGTACCTCTCGCTGACCGCCGAGACCGGAGTCAAGAGACAGATGTGCTGTCACGTTTCGCGCGGTGTATAAGTAGTCGGTTGCACATGAATTGGGAGAAGGAAGGAGGGCAGCGCATCTGTATGGTCTCTATGCGGATTTCCATGGGCGTCGGTAAACATGAAGATGGCTCCGACTGCTACTTTGCCCTCCTATACCAAAAAAAAAATAAACGTTAAGAGTAACTTTTTCATTTACAGGAGCAACTGACGAGATCCAATGTCGCGGAGGAGGCGAACCTTGCCGAGATCCAGAGGCTTGCGTCCAGCGCGGCTGAGATGCAGGCGGAGCTCGCCTTCCGACCAACGCGCGCCGAGGTCGACGACCTCAACGAACTCGTGGCGAAGCTGCGAGAGGAACTGTTAGAGAAGGAGCGGTGCATCATAAGATACGAGACGAGCGACATGAAGCGACAAGCCACGTCGGACAAGGCCGTCGACACGTCGCCCTTCCTAGAGGACACCTGTGAAGAGAGGTTGGATCCGACGAGAATATCCGAGGAAATAGACGAGATCTTCCATCTGAACTACGACGACGACGACGACGACACCGACTCCGCCTCCACCGAGATCACTCGCGACCGACTGCCGTCCGACGCGGACGAGTGCGACGAGGTGGCGAGCGAGTTCGTGCGGCTCGACGACGACGAACGTCTGCAAGTGACGCTGCACAACGGCACTCTACACGCGCTCGAGGAGGAACTAGTCCGCGCTAAAGAAAGCTGGGCCGAAGTAAACGAAGAGCGCGCGCGGCTTGCGGCAGCCCTAGCGGCCGTCCACAAACCAATGTCGTGGGAGATGATAGTTCTGATGGCCGCGCCGCTGTTGGCGGCGCTGTTCTACTGGGCGTATCTGCCGCACGCCTCCTGATGGACGGCCACGTGGGACCCGCCCGGGTACAAGTAGCGGGGGGCCGGAGCGGACCCGCTACAGTTTGCTCACGACCAGCGGTGTAGTTTGGCCTTGTGTCGTGTCCTGTCCAAAAATGGCCTTGGCTTTAAAAATGTCCAGTGAAAGGACCCCGGTCCGACAAAAAGGGCTTTGCCTATCAAAAGGGTCTTGTCCTGGCAAAAGGGGCATTTTCATGTCTAAATGGGGCTAGTCCTGTCAAAAGGGGCACAGTCCGTTAAAACAAACCTTGCATTATCTTCGCTCTCAAGGTATCATCAGATTCTCAGAAAAGGGCCCGACTGATGCGATGCCAGCTTTTTAGTTGCTACGCTGCTGCGAGACTCTAAATAACTTTCTACGTTTGATAATGTCTCCCGGTGCCACCGGCGGGAGCAGCGGCCTCGGAGAACCATCGAGGCTACGTATAGACTAAATAAATTAATATATAATATTTTGAGTAAATTATAATGTTTTGTATCTACGAGCTTGATATCGATGTAGGTGCGTTCTTTAGCGAATTCGATGAGATTGTATAGAAAGTGCCATTACGTTACGCGCCGTGTATGATAGTGTTGTTCTGTATAGTGTCCTGTCGATGAACTCGTATCTGCCATAATAACTGTAAATTATTTATCTTAAGGCCTAACGACTCTTGTTGAGTGCTAAATTATTGTTGTGAGATGTTTTCGAGTCGAGAGCCGTGCAAACGGAGGCTTCTAAATCCTTGTTCATGTTGATATTCGACGTTTGTACGTCCAAGCGTATTGCCGGTCGTAAAAACTTGGCTGTCGCGTTTTCACTGCGTTCTTTATAAACTACACATATCACTTGAATTAATGTAAGGCTGGGCGTCTGAGGGGCCCACGTTTCTCTTAAAATCTTTTGCATTTTTCTAGTCTGATGACGGTGTGGATATTGCATCTCTTTTACTACGTGGCGCTTTTAAATATGTTTTAGAATTGATATTTAATTTCCTCGTATATTATGTTCGAATGCAGCTCTTGGGAGTTTTGGAGTTGTTATAAAGTCTGTTTTACTCTTATTATGTAAACTCTGAATTAGTGAAATATGATTTTAAAATCCGGGAAGATCTATTTTATTTTTAGAATTATCATGTATTAATTTTATTAAACCATTTAGTTGTGTTATAATACATATTGATTGATTATTGAATTCTCTTTACTACGATGAAATTTGTTAATCGATTATAAAATCGATTTTATATCGCTTTAGCATCGATTTCTTGTATAAGTATTAATCGATCGGTAATGAAATTCCTCGCCCATGGGCATTGATTTCGAAGACAAATCGTCGCTTGTGAAAGGTATTTTATCTAATCGATATTCCGTTATCGATGTTGATCGATTTTCAAATTTTAATAAGAATTGAGGGTAGTCGTTCAGTGTGCCGTCACTCACCGATGGTTTGCGAGCCTCGGCGGTCGTGTCGGCGCCTCTGGTTCGCTTTGCTCTGTGATGTGAAGGCCAATAGATAATTTTGTAACGAATATGTATTACTAACAAATTAATTATATCTCTAGAATTAACTTTACCACGTTGAAACACTCTTTTGAGAATATTTATTATTTGTTTGTTGCACAGGTTATTGTTATGTTCGATGTTTTTATTTGTGTTTGTACCACCTACTTGTAAATACTTATACTTATACTTATACACATACTTGTAAATACATTATACCATATGTCCGTACCTTTAGTTTCGTCGATAATTTTTTCGTTTGGTGAAGTAAATAAGGCGTTCAATGTGGATGTACTGATAAATTAATTGAAAATAATATTGATTTGTTTAAAAATGTATTTTATTTCTTATACCCACTACCACACAGTATCTGTGAGTGAGATTTGACTACAAAAATATTATTTATCAAAACTTTATAATTGAACACAATTTCTATGTTAAAGGTAAACCTAAAACCACGTCGACTTCACTCCAACTCAACGCCGACTCCACGCCGACTCGACTCCAACTCATCTCGGAGTATGGCATTCCAATGTGAGTGTTATGCTTTGTCTCATAACAGTGATTAGGTCAACTGTGTAAGTTGTTAAGATGGACGTACGTACGTCGTACACTTTCAACTTACAAATTTGAAAAATTCACTCTTAAGAAACACAACATAAAGCTTACATTTGAATGCCATACGTCGAGTTGAGTTGCAGTTAAGTCGGCGTGGAGTCGTTATAATGTGCGAACACCCAAATGCTGGGAAATTTTCTTTTTTTAGCAGACAATTATAGTTAGCTAATGGAACATATATGCGGTGCTATATTTGAATAATGCAATTTTTTTATTGGATCATTCTACAAAGGGACAAATGGGAAAATATTTTAAAATAATTTAAATGAAAAAACTTTGGGGTCGAAAGACCTTACACTCTGCTCTCAGAATACCTAACTGGACTTCGGTGTTATTTGAGTACGTGAGTTTTTAGAGGGATTTGGAGCATCCAACTCCTTGCCTATAGAAGTAAGGGATGATTCAATCAGACCCTGCCACTTTGAAAAATAATATGAAATACTACGTATAACTACACTAGATCCGAGTATAGGGGTAATTCTTAACTATAGAAGGACCGCGCACATGACATCGCCGCAAAGAAGCTATACTGTCGCGATTTCCGCTTGAGTTTTCGGTGGCTCATTGGAGAGGTGTAAAGAAGAGCATCACCTCTCCATAACAGTTATACTGATGTTTATGGGTGTTCGTCATCTAAAGATTCGACTGCTCTTTTGCCCCCTTTAATTATGAAAGAAAATTAATAATCGTCCTGATTTTTTTACTCTGTAAACAATTAAAATCTTTTACCGACTATATACTGGAATTAGAAGCTCTATATAAAGGCCTACGCAGACTAGGAATTTTTGTCCCCATATAAAAACGTATGCAGAGTACCGCTTATTTTTTATCCCTCGTTTGCGTTACCCGATACAGTTGTAAGCGATCTATTTTAGCGCACAAAACTCCCTCGTCTGCGCAGGCCTTTAACGTTCATAAACTGTAAGAAATTGTTTAGACTAAGCACAGCTGTCATTTTATGTTTAAGGAATTGTGCGGGGGAGATTTCCGTACCGTGTTGCCTCGATTAGGCCGTGAAATCTGTCATGTATATCACTAATGTTATTACTAAATTGATTGAACAATTATAATAATATCACTGACTGCAGTTGGTGATGTTTAATACGTGATAGTTAAGACTGCAGGTTATTGAGACATTTATATATGAAAACTTTGAGGTTTTGGTTATTTTAGGTTAGCCAACTTAAGTCTGGGATTTTTTTTGATTATAACATCAAAATTAGCAAAATTAGACCGACCGAAATATAGCAGTGTTTCCATGGACTAGAAAATAATCGCGCTAGTCGCATATCTTTATTACACGAGATGAAAAACTGATCAATGCTAAATTTGATGATCCAAGACGGCCGACATTGCGCACGAATGAAGTCACGGTCTCGCTTAGCAAATATTGCAACGATTCGCATTTCGGTATTTAGCCGCAACTTGCGATGTAGAAGACAATAGAAAAGCGTGTAACAACTACGTTGACCCAGCGAAATATGAGCCTAGTGCTTTTATACAATGAAGTGTTTGATGTAGGATTATAAAATGTTATATTTTTTATACGAGCAAAAATACCAATGATGCGACATATTCTATTGACAAAACATTGAGTCAACGAAACCAATTGGATACTTTCCAATTACATTAAAATATTTATTGAAACTTAGCTGACACGTTTGTTTTTTTGCATAGATTTTTCTTTAAATATATGCAGGTATATTAATTATTTAAATTGTTATCAATTATTTCATTTACAGATTGAATTAATGAATGTTACTCATTTAATTTGTTAAAGTCATTAAACGCGTAGGTAGGCCGACCGTCGCACGCTATGGGTAAAGTCTGCATTCCAAATGCAGTCAGTCACCGCCAAAATGGCGGAATATCTGATATCACTATAAGTATGAGCCTTAGTAAATTATAAAAAATGGATTGTTTTTTGTATGGAAGGAAAATCATACTACTTTTTTACTTAATCTTTACGTTTTTGTAGTGGCGTAACTATACCGCTCGAGGCCCGTGGCAAATTCATCAGATGGGGTCCATCCGATGAATTTTGAATATAAAGATTTTTTTTTAGTTGGGATTCTCTTTTGACTGGGGGGCCTCTCCGGCCTGGGGGCATTTTACCGACTTGCCACCCTGTAGTTATGCCACTGCGTTTTTATCCAGCGGTGTACGGGACTCGTTGCACAAGAAGTATTTATTATACAGAATTTCCATTTAATTTACAAACCGGGAAGGTTTAGCTCATTAACGCCTTGGTTCAATCTCCACCATGGCGTCTTCTTGTATCAGAATGAGGTCAAAATGATGTCAATCTATTTCTCGACGCGATTTGGTTCCATCCAGTCACTTGTTGTCCGGATGCATCGCACCTCCTGTTCTATAGAACTAGGACTCTACTTATAAGTAAAGTCCGACAACCATAACCCAGATGTCTGAACCCCATGAGATTCGTGAGTTGACTTACTCTAAGTATCCATTCCCTTTCACCTGCACTGTGATTTTAGTCTTATCATTTGTTTTTTTGCTACTTATCATTTGCTAGAAAGTTAAATCATCTTACATATATGCTTTACAATAAAGCTCATATGGTATCCTGAATACAGATTATGGCAGAGTTAGGAAAAAACAATGGAGGACAAATTAAAACATTTCAATTGTATTTAATTATAAAAGTTTTATTTGTTATATGGTCATTATACAAAGTTATAAAGTTTAAAAGTAAAAATATGTGATCCCGCGAGACCATATTGTATGCATGTGCTGGGTTAGTACAAATGAATTCCAGTAGGTGTCACTATGAGGAAGATATACGTTCTTTTTTGTTTAATATGCAGATTTTCAGCTATAAGAAAACAAGTATAATGTATACCTAAGTCAGTGTGCAAACACAAGTGTTATACTCTATATTTTATCAATCCGTTAGTCTGACACTTTCGGAGTAGTCACACTATAGATATATTGAGTTTTTTGCAGCTTCACGAAATGAAAAATATGGAGTAAAATCGCGTGAATCAGTAACTCGGTTTTTGGGGCGCATCGTTCATTACAATCATGTGGGTTGTTAAAGAGTATACTCCAGTTGCTTGTCAGAGATTGACTAAGATATTTACGATATTTGTTGCAGCGGGTCATAAAAGATCTTATGTTTTCTAAAGTTCTTTTTAATTATTTCTTTCAATTGGTTTCATAAAATTTTAAACCCCTTCCTTGTGGTTGAATTTCAACTACCGGGCGATAAAATTTTATGATAAGTAACCATAAAATATTGCCAAATTGATCACTTTTTAAAGCAAAAATGATTCTCACGATAAACAAAAGAAATAAATACCTACGTCATTATCTGTTGCCAAAAGGAGGTCGACTGTGATTCGCAATCTTTGGAGCACGTAATTCGATCGCTCATTTGGCATTATGATTCAGGCTTCATACTTGTTTATTAAAAGTGCGCCGCACGACAACGAGTACAATCTAGCTGGTATCCGCAGCTCATATGGAATTTATGAGGCGTAACTTTCGTTCTTTAGAAATAGCGAGATGAAATACACTTTAAAACCTATTATTTATCATACCTGCCAAATACATACAGTAAATTTTATCAAAATCGTCTGAGCCGTTTCGGAAATATTCGAAAACATATGCTACGTACCCGAAACTTCTAAGAATTAGATAAAGTAATCACGTACCTACAAGGTACATACTTACTTAACATGAACTCGCAGCGCCCCACAGTTTCACATGCGGTACCTACTTTTTTTGACCCAGGGGAATACATTTACGTATTAACCTAGGACCCCGGGTGACTCTTAGACCTATATTGGACTCGATACTTAGTGTAATACCGCCTAAAGCCCTGTGGATGCCTTCAGCCACTATAATTGAAGTGTCCCGGATCTACCAGCAACAGAATTCTCCTTGGGGACTCTCCGGCTACCTCTGAACAGTCCCTACTACGTCGTCGGAACAGTGAAATGAGGTCAGGTTCCCATACGCACTCCTGTCCCCAGTACTCCAAAGGAACACACCACCAATACAATCAAGGAGCAGTAGTTCCTGAATTTTTCAACATTTGATGATACACTTGTTATTTATATAGATTTTCTTACCGATTAAGTGTTCCAGTGGCGGGAACTAAGCGGGGTCCCATTCGCCCCGTGCATTGGATTGCACGACAGCCTTCTTGCGAGTAGCCAAGATCCGTCCAGAATGTCAACATTGTTTTAATAATATTTTTTATTATTATAAGTATAACCATAAAACTGAATATTTCTTATTGTAATCTTATATGATTGTTATATTTCATCTGATTCCATTCAGTATCAAACTGCATGAAATTGTAACAAACGTCTATCAATTTTTTTTTCTTAAGTGTATTTACATAAAGTTTATATGGACAGCTGTGCTGTCGCGTTTGGTGCAGTTGCCCATTAGGAAAGGTCGTGAAGAAGGCAACACGTCTGCATTATGTCTTTGGGCAGTCGCGCTACCGCTGCTCGTTTCTCATGGTACGAACGCGTAGACTGTAAGTTTTTATTTACGATTAATATTAAAGTTAAAGACACTATAAGAAATTCCAAAACTCTTTAATGGCTGAATTAAAGAACAGTTTTTAATTAAATTATTATTGAAAAATAATCATTTCACAATGGGTACAATTAATTTCAACACACTTATCTAAGCTTAGCCCATGGGCTTTCCTTTTTTTTATAGCCTAGGAGGCAAACGAGCAGTTAGGTCACCTGATGTAAAGTGAACACCAACGCCCACAGACATCCGCAACACCAGAGGTCTAACAGATGCGTTGCCGACCTTTGAGGAAAGATTAAGTTCTTTTTTTGAATAGCTTTATGTTTTAGTGAAGAAACAAAGGTGTACTTGGATCCTCAAATCAACAGAGTTGAACTCATTTGACTGTGTGGTTGAGCTTAGTTTCTTGTTAAATCCCAATTTAATTAGGGTGGAAATGAAAATCATAACAAATAAAAGCTATAAACTCTTTATAAACGTGGAAGCTCTTGTTGTCTAGTCTCCAACAATCAACAAATCAGCCGATAAAATTGAAAACTTAATACTGTGAATTAACTATGACCTGTATTTAGTAGCACCGCTTGTAGCACCTCGTAGCGGCAATTAAAGTGTTGCTACGAGCTACCAACATTCTGCGTAGCACTGGAATGTTGAGGTCTCTTTCCTATGCATTATTCCCTTAGCACATTACTGACTTGAACTCATACTTTTTCCCCTGTTCTAACTAAAGAAGTATTCATTTAATTTTTTATTGTGTTCCAAAATTGGTTACTTGTGCAGTAGGTTTACTGAAGACAATATTAAGCGATAAGCCCAAGAAAACAGTTCACGTATTCAGGAGACGCGTCTGCCGATGGAGTGGAAGAGAAATAGATGCGTCTCAAGCAAAAGGTTCCCATCGATTGTCTCGAGCTCTCTTTTCTTTTTCTTGCGTGCAGCCGACGCTCATCGTTATATAAGACTATCAAGTAAAAAAGGAAAAAGACACGAGACATTCTATTATATATTTATTATTATTATATGTTGCCAGTCAACGAATGACTTTATAATCTCACTACATGGGTACTAATTTAAAACTCAGCATAGGTAATAAAATTTCCACGAACACAGCTTCCGTTTGTTAATTAATTGATAGTCACAGATTATGCAGATTAGAGTTTTATTAGCTGAAACATTATAAATAACACATTTACTACTTATAACATGTTATATCTTATAGGGTCATTGAGTTAACAAACTATATTAATCATGTCAATAAATATGTTGATGTTCTCCGTGTTGTAGTGGTGACAGATGACATTAGCGGGGATCGGCAGCCTCAACATTAAATAAATAAGTTCATATTGTATCTTGATTAGATATTATTTTTTATACTATTTTCACTTTTCATTGATTAATATAATACGACCGGTTTTAATCATACAATAATTCATATGAGTGAAAAAGCCTCATATTGTATTGATTATAAAAAGTATATTATTTAATCAAAATATAATACTTATTACTTATGTAAATAAAATAAATGGGATACAAAAATTTAAGAATTAGATATTTTTGGGCTTTTTTTACATTATTATTACTATACGATATTTTTCAGAAACGATGCAATACAAAAAAGTTGAAAAATCAAATAGTTTGAGACGGAAATCCGGCAATCAAGAAGTTTCTTTACGCTTATTATTGTTATTATTTTATATATGTTATTATCTTAGAGCGCTACGTATTTTGTACTTCAATGCTCGATAGTCTCTACGTACCTTTATCTTCAGAAGCATGTTACTTCGAGAGAACCAGTAACCGGAGAAGTAAGGGGGGCAACGCATCTATACATATAACGTCTATGCGGATGTCTGTGGGTGAATAGCTCAGACAGTTCGTTTACCTTCCTTAGTATAAAAAAGCTTTAGAGGCGCTTCAGAGCTGATACACATAAATTTAACAATACTGAAGATGATGCAATAGACAAATAATGAATAATGATAATTTTAACTTGCAAAAACTGATAACATATACAGTTGCGGCTTGCTGTTTTGAAGCGAAAACTTCTTCAGGTAGGTAGCGCCGCTTGCTTGCATGCAGTCGAATTGGGCCGGCACGGGGAGGTACCTCTCGCTTACACGAGACCGGCATAAAGTCACAGCTATGCTGTCGCGTTCCGTGCGGTGTGTAAGTAGCCGGTGGCCCATGGAGGTGGGAGGAGAAAGGAGGGCAGCGCATCTTTATAGGCTCTATGCGCATGTCTATGAGCATCGGTAGTCAAGAAAATTGCTCCGATTGCTCCTTTGTCTCCCTATTCTTTTAAAAAAAAAAGGTAGGTAAGTTGTAGGACAGGGAAATATTTTAATTATCATGAGCTCGCGTGAGTAACATGCTACGAAGTACGGGACTATCTCGTAGCTCCACTTGTAGCAGGGCTGCACTCTGGGTCACAGGTTGTGCTACTAAACACAGGTCATTGTAAATTGAGTTTTAAGTTTTAATTCCATCTCCAGTCCCTGTTGTTTTTTTAGCATTTTGTTCTACTACATTCTATCTTTTGTTTTCTATCTTTCGTTTATATTATATATAAACAAAATTAAACTGTCAGTCCATGATTTCAAAATTGCTATTTTTTCAAGTGGTGTGTCATTATGATACTTATACCTAAACAAATTTTTTTTAACGTTTGTATGTCTGTAAGTGGAAATCACTGTACCAATGTATGAAACGGCTGGACCTATTCTGATGGAACTTACACAGATTTTTTTTTAAAGCAGAAAATAGGCTACATTTTACTTCCAAACTAGAAATCCGAGCCCAGTGAATATAAAGCTATAGAAATTTAATATACTCATCTAGTATAATATTATTATCTGCGTGTTCTATATAAAAATATATTTAGGGTGCTGTTGGGGCTGCCGTGGCGATGTAGTGCTTAAAAAGGTTCACAGACGAATGCTGACGACATTTTTTACAATATGTAATGTGAAAAAAAGCTGCATCTCTGCTACAGCGTTTACGTTCCACCGACAACGGCATCCTGACGATGAATGCTGCCGGGTCCCGCTGCTCCATCCGGCACCAATGGATCGAGATGGCCATAGGAATAATGACTAACAATACTAACATCTATTCATACATATAATAAAATAGTAAAATCCGTGTGTCTTTACATTGAATATATTTGTGAAAAACTAATTGGGGCGATGTTGAAATAGTATTAGAAACTTTTTAATGGTTTTTAAAGTTTTTTGTCTGTCTGTTTGTCCAGGCAATCAATCCAGGCAATCCAGGCAATTTCAACACACTGCAAGCAAACAATAACAAATCACTTTGATTATAATATTAGTAGTAGTACAATAAAAACTAACATACAATCTATAGATCCTATGCCTGAAATTAACTTTTATTTATTTTATTTATTTACTACTGAATTAATTTTAAAACTCATACAAACAAGTTTATATACAAGATAATCACAAATCATATGATACTAAAACTTGTTTTGTGAGTATTCAAAAATGTGTGTATGGTAATTTGAAGTATTCGCAGGCGCGTGTAGGTGCGTGTCGCAGGTTCGCGTCCGACATGGACAGATCAGTAGGACGCATAGTGGACGTTCCTGGTCTGTATATCTCTGAATGATGTGGGCTCTATAAAGTACTTGTGTGTTTGTAAAAAATATAAATGGTAAAAAATGATACCTATTCCTTATTATCAGAGATAAATCGAATGAAATAATATTAAAACTATACTTATTACAAAAACAATCTTTTAAAAAAGAAATGAAAATATGTCAATTTATAAATAATAATAGTAAAAAATACTTTTATTTTTTTTATTTATAATTAACACAAAAGATACAATATTAAATTTTATAAATACATAATAGCATCAAAAAACCACTAAGGTTTAAAAACGTGCTATACATTTACACAAGACGTGGTTACGGCATGTAATATAATATTAATTGCTGATTGGTGACAATTTGGTTAACACAACATACATAATTAAATATAACATACATATTTTTACGAGGATACATTTTCATAATATTTTATATTAGTAGACTCAGACTTTTTTAGTAGTTTTTAATGCGTTACAAAGAAAAAATAAGCTTTTCTTTTAAATCTTTTGCTATCCACGTTAAAAGAATAACGTAATTCAATAATTTATATGGTGTGAAAGCTTGTAGCAAGATTTAAATACTAGTATTTACTTATTTTCAAAATTATACAATCAGATCTAGTTATTGAATGTACTTTTAAACTACACTGGATAATGTCGCAACAAGCTTTTATACCTTATTAATTAATTATTATTATTACTTATAAGATGGATAGCAAAAATTTGCAATGAAAAGCTTATTTTATTCCTTTTTTTTGAACTTAAATAAAAGCTTATTAAAAAAAATATTTTTATTTATTTTTTTATCTAAGTATTAGAAAGAAAGAAAGAAAGTAAGAAAGAAAAACATTTATTCGGACACATTACAACAACAGAGTATACACAAGTTAACACATACTGACAATAACATTCTATTACATTAATACATTATGATAGGTAACATAAAGATTGGTTTAATTAAGGACCAAAACGGCGTGGTTCGATATAAGCCAGGTATATATTAATGCATAGATCATCTTATTCGGTCCATTATTGTTGCAAGGTTGTGTGTCAATTAGTTTATTAAAGTCCAGCTGTTCAATAAAAAAAAACTTTTTAATGATTTACCTTGCTTTTAAGATACACAATTAATATGATAGTAAGTACTTTTATGTACCAGTTTTCACTAAAACAGTACGTCTAGACTAAGAGAACTTATCAAATCAATACAAACGATAGGGAACTGGAGGAAGGGATGGGATTGCTATATTTTGTTAGACTTCCCATGGCCCCCTTCCAGCTCCACGAGTAGACCTTGATTGTTATCTAAGCGCGAAATACTTCTCATTACAAATCCAACACGCTCCAATACTGTCATTGCAATATTAATTCATCATCAGTGTATGGATATCCTCTTAACTATAATATGGTCATAATAAATGAAACGAACAAACAAATTTTGTGGATTGTGATATTATAAACATAGCCAGTTCTTATCGTCACCTTCTCAGTCTTTCTTCAGAACCAAGGTATTATGATAGATCATAGTACTTGCTGAGACAAATTGAACAAGCCCGAACACCTCCCACCTCCATCATTAGATACCTCTTCTCTTGACCTAAGTCCTTGTGAAGAGAAATTTAACTATGATATTACACGATTTGATTAAGATATTTTATATACAGATTGCCCAAGACTACCTTCCAGCTCCCTCATCACATGTAGTCGTGTATTCTATGTAAATCATTTCAAACCAACCCAATCACGACCTGGTTCCGATATTTTATAGTGCAGCGTCTATGACCACTTTCAGTCTCCATCACCAGTTCAGCTTGACGGTTCCAGAATAATGCATTGTCATGCAACTTACTTATACATGCCAAGATTCAGCTCTATCGAAAAATAGAAAGTAAGTTAAATTCAGCTTGTAAGATTTGATCTTAACATAAGAATTTACAAACTAACATTGCAAGTTAATTATAAGCTTGTAATAGAGTAAATGGATGTAATTAGGTGGGACAAATTTATGTTGAAAAAAGGACCTCTTTTGACACAAATAGAGGCATAAATATTAATAACAGATGAAGATAACCGGCCAAGCGAGAGTCGTATTCCCTCACCGAGGGTTCCGTACGTACGGGTGGTACGAGTATTAATCTTGTAACATAAATATAAAAGTTTAAAATTAAAAATAATTATATACCAATGTATTTGATTTGTTCTTTTGTTATTTGCACCGCAAGTTCTTAATTTTTTTATATTCTTCATGAATATGATTTATAATTTTCAGAATCATAAATCAACGATTGGTTAGTAGAAACAGCTTATCAGAAATTCTTCTTCAATTTGACAAAATGATGTGCATATAATTTAAACACAAAGTTGAATACATATATTTATATACATCACAATTTACCGATGACTAGGTCAAAAGATACGGACACTTCTTTACCGGACTGCACAACGCAGAAGATTATTATTATAAGCTTCAAGTAACTAATGTTACAGAAAATTTCTTCTAGGTATATATTTTGAAGAAAGGATCGATTCTGCATTCGTGTTGTACTTCTGCATTTGGGGAAGTACCTGTAACCGTATTAAATAATTTTTATGCTATCTATATCGAAAATGGCCGTTACTTTATTATCTTTGCTGTTGCAAGAATTAATTTAAAAGGGTCATACGATTAGATACTATGTTAAATAGAGGAAAAAAGTAGATGTCCTACATTTTTATAATGTTATTCACATAGGTAGCTATTTTATAGTCCATTTTTTTATTATAAAAAGGCAAACTAGCACTGGGAGTTTTTCGAAGACTATCTAGTATCTACGCCTTTAAACATCCAAATATTTTTTAAGCGATGTGTTGTCCTCAGTTTGCCCTATGCCCTTCGCTCTAATGTGCCAGCACAGCTATCACTTTAAATACGTATAATGTGAGCGAGAGTTAAGAAACTGAAACTGTATCCCATTTACCGTAAACTATTTAAGCTGGTTGGGTTTTAATCTTGTAGCGTTATTGCTGCTTTGAATGCGAGTCCGGCGGGTGCAACCGTCGCTTAATAGCGAGGACTAAACCCGCACGTAAAACCGGGTGCCAAGTTACAGCGTATCATAGGAATGATAAAAGTTTTCTAACAAGAAAACACATACCGTCGCGTCGGAAGAACCGCCGCGCTGGTTGATTGTCGTCGCTGCAAAAAAATAAAATAAGAATTTTAAAACCTCTGCTACAACTTATGTCTGAACTCTGCTCCTGCACCAAGATTTCTTGTATTTCATCAGTTTTGTATTATGTATGTTGCATATTATTACACAATGTTTTATAAAACTAAATTTAGGGTAATGAACGATTATGGATATGACAATAGTGAATAGACAGACACTAATGTCTGTAGTCAGTAACTAGTACAAATTTATTTTCTAAATTAAATTTAGTAAAACTTAAGAAAATAAACCAAAAAAAAGAAGAATATGAGAATTTCATTAATATTATTACAATTATATTTAATGCTTATTTAATGTTCCCTTATACTTGATCCAATTATTCTTTTAAATGATGCGTAGCTGCTCCTTGAGCTACAGATCCTAATCCAGTTTGGGGCTTGGACTCATTCTGTCTTTCCGTCTCTTCGTCATCCAAACATTTCTGCAAATTTACTATTATTTAGCTAGTATACCAGCTTCCAATTTTGAAGGAAAATAAATAAATAAACAACGTATGTATTTATTTTATGAATTCCTTTGTCCTGAAGCACTTTTCTTCGTGGTGTTTTAAAACATATATCTAAAGAAATTTCCTGCGACTGTTATTAAAAGTAAAAATGAATTCACAGAAAAAAATCATTCCATAAAACATTGACCAATATAAGTGACATTTAAAGTTGATTGTCAGCTTAATTAAATTGTTGATTCAAACCATTAGCTATTTAATTAAACTGCCAACCAATAACTAATATTACATGAATCCACTAATAATATAAAGATAATATAAAAATAAAATATCTCTACTAACAGAAGTAAGATAGAAATGCCAATATAATTTTTACCGCTACGTAACATAGGCAATAAACATATCGAAATATTAAAATTAATTATTAGATATTTAACAAAAAAGAGCTTAACATCTTAACCAAAATTTGTTTTTATTGGAATATATAATATATTATATATACATTTGTTATAATAAAATCATCGGTAAACATATACTTAATTTTTTTTTATATTTGTGGACACAAATCATTCCTTTTGATTTTAAAAATATGTAGCTCTCTATGTCATACATGTTAGATACAAAAAAGGTTTATTTGCAATAAATAACAACGGATATAAACAGACGCCATGTGAGTTTCGACTTCATCTTTTTCAGCGTTTTCCTTCGGCTCTCTACGGCATCTAGTCGCTACTGTAGAGCGTAGTACTCAGGAAGTTCACTTTATTGGGACGAACGGAATTAAACTGATAATGATTTTGAATTGAATTCACTAACATACTACAATAAAAGCTTTAAGGTACCAACTATTTCCAGTCTACTATCTACAGTCTTTTATAGTTTTTTAATTGCTCAAAGAGGGAGCTAAAACACCGGATGCAGTTTAAACACGCTGCATCCGATTATCAAATAAAATGCAATTTCTGCAAAAAGTTTCAAAATAAAACAGTGAAAATTTGTGAAATAAAACATAAATACACGTCCAAATAATATTTTCTTCAAAATATGTAGAATCAAAACACGGCGCTCGTTAGCTACGGCAACAAACCGGAAGCACAAATATGTAACAAATAAATATAATGTTAGAAACAAAAACATATAAAATAAAAAGACATGATACAGTAAACAATAAGCCACAAAATAAAAATATCTCGATCTGAAATGTGTTTTGAAAAGCTTTCTCCGGCAGGTTTGTTCAAGTCGCAGCCTGTTCCGTCACGTGGTGACTGTTCGTGGCTGCTCGTGGCTGCTCGTGGCTGCTCGTGTCTCGTCGCGGCTGGCCACGGCTGGTCGTAGAACATACGTATAAGCGATACAAACGGACGAAGATCCCACCGACCAGAGTATGTCGGCCGAACTGGGAAGTTCGTCCGGGCGTAGCACTTGATACTTCTCTTCTTTCTTCTCTATCTTCTGTCTTCTCCATATCCAACGTTATTCTTTTACATTTTTATTATAATTCAAGTATGTATATTTTAATAATATTACAATACAATTTGTATAAAATTATTCAATACATTTTTGCGTCTCATATAAAATGTACAATTTGTTGTATAACAAGTCTCGGAATTTTATAACAGTATATAAATATTTTTATAAACGTGTTCAAACGTAGCGGTAAAATGAAAAAAATGAGAGAAATTAATGCATAAAATATAATAGTACAATTATTAGTTAAATGTAATATAATAATTCACCTGTGTGATAGTGTGCGCGAGTGCCTTCTGGCGACCTTCAGTGGCGCGAGCGAGGAGCGCGCGGCGCCGGCGTCGGCGGTGAACGAACTCACCTTGACAAATGCACCATTTGGCATTGTTAGCGGGAAAACCGGCGGCCTTGCGCTCTCGGCCAATCGCGAGCCTTCGCGCCACAGCCTGCGCTCGTTTTGGCGGGAACCGCTCGGCCCCGTTGTCCGCGTGTCTCGCGGCGCCAGCGTCGCGTCGACACTTCATGCCGCACTTTCAGCATGAACTATCAATGCGTAGCGTTCTAAAAATCGCTGCCAGCTCTCAGTACTTTTGTATTTCTTTATTTCGTACCGCGGTCACGAATTTGACAACTGAGCAGTACTCACAATCAATTTTGGAACGCAGCCATAATAATCTGCTTTTATGTCAGTTTAACAGTAATAAGTACACTCAAATGAATATGCAAAGGGCATTCATATACAGTCTGTGAGGCGACTAATAACAATAATTATGTCTTTATGAAGTCATAAAAAAGGGCAGCCGCCATTTTATTGTTCAATTATATTAACTGCGGCATTTCGCACTTTGATAGCAGCTATCCTTTTTACTGTCGAATTGCATGGAATTATAAATTCCCTTTCTTTATTTGCCCAGTATCGATGATGTAATTTAATGTTTCCACTGAACAGTGCTCGATAGTATAAATGTCAAAGTTATACAATTTACGGTACTTTAATGTCAAATGTTTTAATTTACGTGCCTATTTAATAAAATAATTTATAAAACGCAATTTATTTCCATACATTCTGAGTAAATACTATATTTCAATTTAATGATAATGATGATTATAAAATTTAGATTGCGGTTATTTTAATACAAATTTATAGTGCTATTTATTGAGAAACAACACAGAATTAAGAACTACGTTTTTTCACTAGAAAATATAGTTTTTTTTAACTTAAGAGTAGAAATTTTAAGATTTTTCTATTCATCAATGTGTATAATACACGCCTTTTTATATATTTTTAATACAAATATATTCAACTCAGTGACGAAGTCAGTGAGGTGGCTATGGAACAATACCGCCCGTCGGCAGTGCTACGCCGTAGCACCATGATCCGATCAATATAAATTATAGTCGATGGTGATTTACTGATGTATTTAAAACTTTGTATTCGAGATCTTAACGTTATAATTTATTAATAATTGTCCTTTGATTTAATATTACACTGAATATTCTTTAATGCAATTGTAGAAGGTAGCAGGGCAACAGAATCCATTTTTTTTTGTTATGATATTACACTGATATTCCTTGCAATTTTAGCAGCTTTTCATGTCGACAAATTTCCCGTGCATTATATCAGTTCTACTTACTATAATCAATTTCTTCATTAAACCTTTTTAATAGTTTTTCTACAGTCATCTGATTAGTAAAGTTATATTACTAAGGCATCAAATAACTGAATTATTATTATACAATAAACGTGTCAAATTTGCCAACATATCATAATCACATCGTATTATTATGTATAGCACCAAGTATTGTCAATTACGCATAATAGGCCTTTTATTTTAATAGCAAACGTGTTCTCTATCTGTTGTTAAGTGAAAATATAAGATACGTTATCGAACTATGCCCAAAATAAAAGTAAATTTTGCAAATGAATTGTCATCATTTCATGCTAGAATTGTGTGAAAGAATTGCCGGTGTAGTGTCGATACAATTTCGCAATGGAACAATGGCAGTATCTTGTAACTAGGGTTGCCAACATTTCTTCGGCGAAATAAAGTAATTTTTAAAACGTGCATTAAAAATATAGTATAATGCAACCAAATATAGTACTCTAGCTTTAGTATAGGTAGGCGGGCCAGGTTGCATTGAACATCAATAAAGACGATTGTACGCTGTTATGCAATATAAATATTTCGGTCTTGAACTTATAGTATTTTTTGCATAGGTACTATATATTATAGTACGGTTGGCAACCCTTCTTGTTTCATACTTAGGGTTGCCAACTTTTTTGACAAAAAAAAACGTATACAATCGTTTGAAGAGGAAAAAATAAAGTATTTGGAAGAAAAAAAAGTATTTTTGTGTGCTTTTAGCACTTGCTAACAATGTTTCAAAGCTCGTTTGACAATCATAATTAAAATTTAAATAAATAAACAATTCGTTTTTAATTAACTTTATTGACGTTCTATTTCTCTCTTCTCGCCACTTCAGATTCATTACTGAAAAAACTCTCTCAGTGAAAGCTGAAGTGGCGGGAACGGATAGTAAATAAGAAATATATTTTTTTTTATTTGCTAAGCTATCAGATGAATTTTTAACTGTACTTTTCTCTGAAAATTCTTTATCATTATTAGTAATTTTTTTTAAATTTCTTTAAGTGTTATTGTCTCAGAATATAAATCGTC
>LUGF01051927.1:150791-165178 GCA_001625245.1 Calycopis cecrops | reverse complement strand
GGAGCGTGACTCACTGACAATTATCATTCGACTGAAATTATTATCGACCGCCGGCCTACAAATGACAGCCAAGTGACCAATAGCACCTCCATTATCGTATTCATGAGCTCTTATTAGCTGGACAGGTAGAGGTGGGACAAAATAGGCTGAGCATTATGTTTCTTGGCTGTCTCTCTCCGCATCGAGAAGCTCTAGAGGAGAGCTCCTTTCAGAAGGGCTTCTCACGAGAATAATTCTGTATCTAGTCTGTCTCTCTCTGCATCGACAGGCTCGAGAGGAGAGCTCCTTACAGAAGTGCTTCTCTCGAGAATAATTCTGTATCTAGCCTGTCTCTCTCTGCATCTACAGGCTCGAGAGGAGAGCTCCTTACAAAAGTGCTTCTCTCGAGAATAATTCTGTATCTAGTCTGTTTCTCT
The DNA here is from genome assembly GCA_001625245.1 of Calycopis cecrops. Classification (NCBI taxonomy): domain Eukaryota; kingdom Metazoa; phylum Arthropoda; class Insecta; order Lepidoptera; family Lycaenidae; genus Calycopis; species Calycopis cecrops. The sequence goes on along the minus strand of LUGF01051927.1, from coordinate 164,762 downwards.
CTGCATCTACAGGCTCGAGAGGAGAGCTCCTTACAGAAGTGCTTCTCTCGAGAATAATTCTGTATCTAGTCTGTCTCTCTCTGCATCGAGAGGCTCGAGAGGAGAGCTCCTAACAGAAGGGCTTCTCTCGAAAATAATTATGTCTCTAGTCTGTCTCTCTCTGCATCGAGAGACTCGAGAGGACATCTCCTTACAGAAGTGCTTCTCTCGAGAATAATTCTGTCTCTAGTCTGTCTCACTTTGCATCGAGAGACTCGAGAGGACAGCTCCTCAAAGAAGTGCTTCTCTCGAGAATAATTCTGTCTCTAGTCTCTCTCTCTCTGCATCGAGAGACTCGAGAGGACAGCTCCTTACACAAGGGCTTCCCTCGAGAATAATTCTGTCTCTAGTCTGTCTCTCTCTGCATCGAGAGACTCGAGAGGACAGCTCCTTACACAAGTGCTTCTCTCGAGAATAATTCTGTCTCTAGTCTGTCTCTCTCTGCATCGAGAGACTCGAGAGGACAGCTCCTTACAAAAGTGCTTCTCTCGAGAATAATTCTGTATCTAGTCTGTTTCTCTCTGCATCTACAGGCTCGAGAGGAGAGCTCCTTACAGAAGTGCTTCTCTCGAGAATAATTCTGTATCTAGTCTGTCTCTCTCTGCATCGAGAGGCTCGAGAGGAGAGCTCCTAACAGAAGGGCTTCTCTCGAAAATAATTATGTCTCTAGTCTGTCTCTCTCTGCATCGAGAGACTCGAGAGGACATCTCCTTACAGAAGTGCTTCTCTCGAGAATAATTCTGTCTCTAGTCTGTCTCACTTTGCATCGAGAGACTCGAGAGGACAGCTCCTTACAGAAGTGCTTCTCACGAGAATAATTCTGTCTCTAGTCTGTCTCTCTCTGCATCGAGAGGCTCAAGAGGAGAGATTCTTACCGAAATGCTTCTCACGAGAATAATTATGTCTCTAGTCTGTCTGGATACTTAAATATATTATCACAACGAGAATAATTCTGCCTATTATCTTTCTCAGAAGGAAAGACGCGAGAGATCTCGGGAGAAAAGCTTATTGCAGAAGGGCTTTTACGATAAGTCTGTCTCATGTTTATCTCTCTCAGCATAGAGAAGCTCGATTTATTCTGGAAAAGCTGCTTACAGAAGTGTTTCATATATTTACAATAGAAGGCGTCCCGTTCAGCCTCCCAGGCCAACGTAAATCCCGAAAAATAATTTCGCACAGGACACATTTTACCTGTAACAATAAAAAAAGGCAATTTATGAAATTGTTTAGAAAAATAAAGTCCTGTTTACGTTTTTAGTAACAGTTAGTGCCACAATGCTTGCATGCATGTAGTCGAATTGGGCCTGCAGGACCGGGGAGGTACCTCTCGCCCATGGATGGGGGAAATGAAACGAGAGCAACGCATCTGTATAGCCTCTATGCGGATGTCTATGGACATCGGTTTTTTCTTTGTCCTATATTCTATTAAAAAATAGTCGAAAGTTTGATGGTGTTGGTAATGTAATTATGTATGTCACAACAGTCACATTTTCTATATTATCTTGTATCATCTTGAAAACTCAAAGATAATCTTGATTACTTCAATAATTTTGTAACATCAGGTCATCGAACTGCTTTTTGCCGTAGTTGATTCGACATTTTTTGATGATCGTGTGTGTGTTGATCAAGTTTGCCAGCATCAGCAATATTTTTGTAATACGCATCTAATTACAAATACATTAACAATGTATATAATAACTGTTTATAATTTGTTTGTTGGTTGTAACGTTTAAATCTAAAACTACACTATCTATTGCTATTATTAAAAGGACATTTTTGCTTAAGTATATATAATTATACTAGCTGCGCCCAGCGGCTTCGCCCGCGTAAATTTCGATATCGTGGAAAATCATTCCATGGCATCCCTCAGGAACATTTTTTCGGGATAAAAGCTATCCTATGTTACTTCTAATACCTCCAAGAACATGTGTACAAAATTTCATGATGATCGGTTGAGCAGTTTTCGCGTGAAAGGGTAACAAACAAACTTACATTCGCATTTATAATATTAGTATGATATTAGGCATAGGATATTTAACATCATAATCAAAATGGCCAACAGCCAACTGGAAATTGTAAAAATTACTAAATTGTATGCGTAGGAAATTCGTTGATGAAATAAATGAACAGCATGCGCTTATCCTTAATAATTTAATTAAGAACAAAATATGGCCCATGGAGGTGGGAGGAGAAAGGAGGGCAGCGCATCTGGATAGCCCCTATGCGGATGTTTGTGGGCGTCGCAGTCATGAAAATGGCTCAGGCTGCTCGTTTGCCCTCCTATATCATAAAAAAAACATTGAGCTAGTTCATATGAGACCGCTGAGCGCTTCGTGTAATGTAATGGAAAATGTAATAAACTGTTGATGTATCATAGGAAATGGTATTTTTATATTATTACATAAACTTCCACATGCGATCGACCTACGCGTAGCTGATTGGAATTTTCTAAATTTAACATTGCCATCTGTATCTAAAAAACTTAATTACTGTAGGTATAATTAGTATAGAAATGCGAAGCCATGTACTGAAAGCAGTATGACGTCATCAGTGACTGCTTTTGATAAATTTAGAAATTATTTTGCTATGACAGTGAAACGAAATAATTTTTATTAGTACTTGCTACGTAGGTATGGGTAGTTAATTCGTTGACTGTAAATATTATATTTGTAGATTTCCATAAAGATTTCTCTCATTTAAATTATACATACATTAAATGAAAGATTTCCTATATTTAAAAATTTGGAAACATGTAAGTAGGTACACGACGGCACGTATAGAAAACGGCTTTATATTTACTTCAATTATTAACCCAGGCAAATATTTGAAAAAATAAAAATATTTTTAATTCCCGCGTTGTTCACTCGGTTTTGATTTAATATAAATTTCATTTTGCCTTATTAAAAAAAATGTTCAAGTGTTCCATTTTCAAAATAATATTTAGCATAAAAAGTATGCATCGAATTATTGACAATAAATAGAGAACCGAGTAATGGATGACGAACGCATTTCGCGGAATTGCCGCAATGGAGTAAGCAGTGTCAATTTGTTCGCACGTAGCAAGGCAATTATATGATGTCATCTCGTACCACACGCGTCAGTGCGTTGACTACGTAGCGAAAATAGATATTGCTAAAGCACCGCATAAAGAGGCCTGTAAAGGAAAGTGAAGGGGTCTAGATATCCCACAGGACTAAAATAATATATAAATAAAAAAGACAATAATTTTATTGTATGCAGAATGTTACATACATAAAATTAGGTAGATTTTGCATTTACTTAAAAATTAAGTTCAATAGAGATTGCCACTGAGCATTTGTCACTTCACTGCTTAATGACATGACACTGATTTTCAGTGATGATATGAATGATATGATGTTAAAATCAGAATGATAGCAAATTTACGACGCTTGAATAGCATTTGCTACGCCACGCGGTAGCTTCGTGCGGCACTTATAAACTTCTGACAGAGGCGTATTTTAAAATCGCCCCTCGAGCAATTAGAATGTATGTGGAGTAATTAATGTAGAGACAATTTTATATAAATTATATAGATAATAATTTATGTAGAGAGGAAACTAGGCGCCTTTATGTCAAATATATTTCATATTTTTATTTTATTTTTTACACGTTATGCATTAAATTGTTAACGCCTCTTCCATTTTCATTGTCATATATCCAGTAAAATATAGGTACTATACTTCATGGGTGTTTTAGAAATATGAATTTAACTTTTTCGTTTTTAGGACAAATAAAAAGACCAGTGAAATATAAAGGCAATGAATGATAGTTTTGTTTTTAAAACAAAAAAAATAACGTTAAAAAATTGCCAATCGCAATAAAAGAATTTTATTGTACAAATGAAAATGATGATGCATCCATCAAATTGTGCTAACTCGTTTTTCTCGCAGGCGGCAAGGTGCGGTCAGCTTGTTTTGCAGAATTTAATATTGTGACTAATGTTCAATAATTTGTTTTTAAATTGTTTCGTTACGCTAGTCACTTATATGTATCACTACGTAGTATAAAACAAAGTCGCTTTCCGCCGTCTGCGTGTCTGTATGCTTAGATCTTTAAGATTACGCAACAGATTTTGATGTTTTTTTTTAAATAGATACATTGCTTCAAGAGGCAGGTTTATATGTATAATAACTCCATTTTTGAAGTCCGAAATACACGCTAGCGAAGCTACGGGCGTAAGCTAGTAAACTTTATATAAATAAAAGAATCGAAAAAAGTTTAATCCATTTTCTTCAGTGACAAATTATAAATTATTTGACATTTTGGAGCTGGAAAGGGCAAACGTAGAGCCACAATGACTTTGTAGATTTACAATAGAATTATATCTGAAGATTTTACTTCATTTCTCAATTTGCAAAACGATTTTAGAAATGTTAATGGACTATCTTTAAATATAATAATGAATGTTGGAATGTGATGATCTTTAGCAAAGTTATTGTGCATGAACCCACGAAGGTTTCTGAGTTGGGACGATCAATTTTTGACAGATGGCGCAACGCGTAGCAACGCACGCAGGGTACAGCTATTACTTATATTTTTCTATTCTTGTTGTTTAATACCCCTTTGTGGTTGCAAAATTCAATAATTTTGATATAAATTTTAATTATTAAATTTAAGATTTAACACTACTACGCACTGAAAGGCATTGGGATGTGCAGAAGGCATATCTCGCTAAATGACTCATACAAACATTTGGCAGATGACAAATAGTTAATTATCATACATCACCGCTTCTAAATAATATTCATTTAAATATACAGTTGGCAACAATAATTTAACTATAAAATATCCAATATACTATAAATACGGAATGATTTATTAAGACAAGTATAAGTTACTAAGACAAGAAACTATAAACATAAACGGTTTTATATTAATTCTCGTCACAATTATTTACAATAATAATAAATATGGACGACAGAAGGTATATATTTTTTTTACGATGCAGGCTATGGATACAAGATTTCAAGTTAACTTCGTTTGAATATAAATTGGTATTTTATCCGTTTACATTAGAAGATATGCAATGTTCTTGAGCATATGCATACAGATTGCTATACTCTCTGCTACAGTTTGAATCGATTGACAAATTGGAACGTATGAGATGTCTTCTTTTTCGTTAGACACCTGTGAGTGTGTTTGGTTCGGTGTTTGAGTGAGTGTGATCCACGGAGGGATTATGGGTTTCGGTACTCGTTGGCTCAGACTGCTCGTTTGATCTACTTTTAAAAGGCTCCCGGTGTTTGAATTTGAGTTTTTTATCCAACTTTTAAAACTGACTTTACATTATTGTGCCAACATTATGGTTGGTATGGTTACTCTACCATCAAATAACACTCAATAAATTTTTGAAACTTTGCTTTACCACGCTGAACTTGCATGCTTGAATAGCACTCACAATTTAGGTAATTTTTCAGCAGCCATAGGATAGGAGGATATTCAGGAGCCATTAGTAGCCGGTGGCTTGTGGAGGGAGGAGTCTGTATAGTCTTTATGCGGATGTCTATGGGCAGCGGTAGTCTTGAAATTGGCTCCTATTACTCGTTTGTCCCCTTATGCTATAAAAAAGCAATAATGTCACTGCAACGGCCAGGTTTACCAGCTTATGTTCAGATCGTGTGCTAAACCCCACAGCCAAAGTTATATAAAGATGTCCATTGTCCATAGTATACTTACAGTTTCAAATTTGTAATGAATGTTTGGATGTATTTATAGATCATTAGAAAAAGTAAAGATAAATATATTTTCAAAGATCGTAGTACATAATATACATTTCAGTTTGGTTTGGAATATAATGACAAAAAGCAAAGCTTCAAATGCATAAGTCACAAACTGGCCATACACGCAAGACATTTAAATATAAAATATTTTGAAAATAGAACACTGTCGCTCTTTCCAAGATGTCGCAGTTTACATATGACAGCGAATCAGATGGTATTAATGTTTTGATTACATAACGCAGCTGTGAAACAGGTTGGAGGTGCATTCCTGAGGGAACGCCAAGACGCGCGGCGTGCCAACGGCGCGGCACTCAACGGCTACCCGTGATCCGACAGACTCGTACAATGTGGACACAAAGTAGCATAACTATGCTCATCCATACTAATATTATAAATGCAAAAGTGTGTTTGTTTGTTTGTCCTTCTTTCACATCAAATCGGATCAACAGATCGATGTGATATTTAATATAGAGATTGTTGAAGGACATATACACTGAAGCTACTGTATATTATTTAAAATTCTCGTGTCACAATGTTAGCCGACATACTCCCGATCACGATTCGGGTCGACCGATTCTCATTAAATTTTGTGTGCATTTCGGGGTATAGGTAGGTCTGAGAATCGGCCAACATCTATTTTTCATCTCGATATCAAGATATGATCGAAACATATGCGGGTGGAACCGCGCAGCGCAGATAGTACTTTTTCTTATTTGAATACATAGTAATATATACTTATACTTCTTTAAATGTGGATACATAGTAGTCTGTCCTCATACTTCTTCTAATGCGTACAAATACACGAGGCAAGAGTGATTTTAGCTGAAGATATTTTGAGTGTAGGTTGATGCTTTTAATATGCTTACTATAAATATAATTGGCATCGAACGAAAGGCAATTAAGAAATTAGTTCACGTGTTTACGGTTTTAAAGGGCTTTGCCCTTTATTTGTAGTGAAAATAATTATATAAAATAGATACAAAAAAGCTCCATATACAAACTTGCTACATAGGTACCTCTTCACGTCAGATCCCTTAAGGGATAGGCAGAGGGAATCTAGTGCCATACGTCACGATCTCTACAGTTTTTTTCATCGCATCTCCACATGAATTATTCTCTTTACATTCTACTTTTTACAAACACTTCGGCTGATTCTGTACAGCCAAGTAACAGCTATGCTCTGCTTTCCGTGTAGTCTGCTACGTTCTTGTGGCTCAATAAGAAATAGGGCAAAAGGACAACACATCTTCGCAGAAATGCGGTATTCGACTGGTTAAAGTCCTTCAAATAATAGTTTCTATCCTTGTACTAAAACTCCTCTCGTAGAAAGATCTTATAATATAAAAAGTATGTCTTCAAAATTTTCATGACAGACACAATCCTTGACAATTGCTACAGATATAAAATACCACTCACAAAAGGACACATCATTGCCTATAGGAGATTAACATATCAACAAAACACCAGAAATAGAATGTAAGTGAACTCTACCCAGTGTTATAAACTATATTAATAAGCGACTAATGGTCATCCAGACAAGTGATAGAGTTCCAACAGGTGCAGCTAACACCAATACACCGGCTGCGTCTTATCAAATGTTATTTGGACGCACAAGGCTACCAGGTAATTTGACGTCTAATGGTGAGAAAATTTTGACATGTGTCAAAGGTCTTCGAAGTCGGGTCGTCCAAATTATATGGTACTAAGGGAACCTTCGGAAGCACTAATTAAATCTAACCAAATGTCATGATCATCAGAAGTGAAGTAATATGAGAACTTATTGTCAATCATAACATACTACTGACATCGAGGAACAGCAGCTATGCAGATTCATCCCTATACCCCCTGCTCTTTTCTAGTTAATTACGGCTATATTGGGAATCTGCTATTCTGAGACTCTCATATTATGAAAATGCTAATAACCCTCCCCAAATAGCTACTGCTCTCTCAGAAATATCTGAAACTTGACAATATAGCCAACACTTCCCACGACTCAACGCGCCTACATTGAAGCTATTGTACTCGTGATAATGATTTTCTTTTTCGTGCTGCAGTATCTTTTCATCGATATTCAAAGACTTAGAGTCTGGAATCAATGGCACATAGAATAATATCGCCCAGTGTTAAGATATGTTTTTTGTTGCTCTACATTTTTTGCTTATTACCTCGTGTAAAGTGATAAGTGTTATAGAAATTATTTATTAGCACATAAATGATTATGCAGATTGTACTTAAGCAACTAGGTGAGATAGAGATATTTTTAAAAGGGCAAAAGAGAAGTCGGATCCGTTTATTGACAAGCGGCGTGGGTATCTGCATAAATGCTATTAATATGTGTTTTCCTCTCTCTTTCCCTCTCAATAGTCACTGGGAATAATCCGCCTCAATGTAACAGCAAAGCTTTTTGGCTGCGCCAAGTAAGCGAGAGGTACCTCCTGGTTTCTGCTAGCCCGATTTGGCTACAATGAAGCATTGAACCACCTCTCAAGAGCTAGACAGCACTCTATACCTCTATCAACACGGGTTGTTAAAGTATTCACATAACATTATATGCACCTCGAGGTGTTTTAGGTTCAATTTAAGTTATCAAGCTAATTAAATCCTTTACCTATACGACCAGATGGTCAACAGACATACTGCCTACAACACATCTTCCAGTCTTTCATCTTATTGGCTCACCAGCCATTCTTCCCGAGGCGGTTCTACAAAGCCACACAAAAACTTACAACATCCATCCAACAATCAATTCACGCCTGCTTTCCCATGATCTCAGATGAACCACCATAAAATTAACTGTACTCGCCTTTGATTACACAATTAATTAGCCATTTTTTATTCTTTTTTTCACAGGTGAATACTACCTTCGCATATGCAGCTGCCGCTAATGCAAGCGGGATGTATATTTTATCGCATGATGGTAAAAAATTATACGGGCCAGCTGATAGTGTGCTTGTACCTGCCAGACTTGCGCTGATATTTTATTATTTGTTTAGAATGTCGTCTAAATAAATAAAAAGTTTAAATCGAATATGTGCTAATTATAAATCTCTCTTAAATAATCCTGTTTAATTTAAGACAAAACAAAAATCCACTGAAGCTACTGTATATTATGTTTTGGCTGGTAGATATAGGTACTGCTTTATGCTTAATAAATGAATGATAAATACATATTTTAGCAAACATGAAAAAAAAATTAATCGCTTAAAATAATATTACCTACTATAAATGTAGAATTTGGCAACTTTACCACTTTAAAGCGATATCTAATTTGACATTATTATTATATTAATTCCTATATTATGTGTTCCATTGATGAGAAGAGAAAACCCAATGTTTTTGTCGAACTTAGATTCGATCTTCTGCAATATTTGGCGATTGCGTGGTACACTTATTACTTACGTAAGAAAAACAGAATATAGTATAATGGTTAATGACGTAAATACTTAATAATCCAACATGAATTAATTCATAGAATGTAAATTATTGTGTGGTGCTTTATATTTTAAAATTTATTAAACGTAAGTTGTCTAAATATAAATTTAAAGAATAATTAATACTTGACTACTTGATAGAAATATGCATTGAAATGCAATTGAGTTTTCTTTGTTTGATTTTTAAGCATATGTTATTATTCCAGCAACATTTCTTTCTGCTCTTTATTATTCATATTTCTTAACATATATAAAACTATTATTAAATATAAACTTTTATTAATTAAACTCTTATAATCAATACAACATTCTTTATTTCTTTTATCTATAAAAAATGTATAAATAGATTGGATAGAGCGATTATCATAACTAATTCCACATATTTCTTCTTGTTTTTTGCCGTTTGCTGTTTTTTTTTCTCCACATTCCTTATCTATGCAATAATTATAGCATTTTTTTCAGTTGACTTGGCCCGGCGTTCGCTAGAAAAAGTGGCGACATGTAAACAATTTCGCACATTCCGTTCTATATATACACGTGACGGCGGCGTGACGCGCGCTGACGCCGCACCACGTCAGCTGCGAGCGCCCACTGAATCACGCGCCCCGCCAACCTTGTTATAACTCCACGTAACCCCACCTCCGCGAACATCCTAATCGCCTGGTACTCACCATGAATGATCGGTAAGCAATGGAGGGAGGAGGCAGGAGGGCAACGCATCTGTATAACCTCTATGCGGACTTCTATGGCGTAGGTAGTCATGAAATTGGGCCCGACTGCTCGTTTGCCCCCTTACGCTATATCAAAATTGTAAGTTATTGTTTATAGTTGTATTTAAAGCTCATAATGTACATTCAAATTGCCGCTGGAAATGAAAAAGCGTAGCCATTTTATACCATCTCCAGTGGCCAACCCTTCTGGGTTGAATCAAAAAGAAAACGCTATATGAATTTATATAGGAGATAAAATAAAACTGCTTTTTATATCGGGCTATCGGCACCACATGTTTTCGCCGCGCCGCTGCTACTCCTGTGTCGCCAGGATCGACAGCGGCAACACTTGATCCTTTGATATGATCGCAGGGAGCCTGTGGTGAAAGCTAAATCTATCTTGGGACTCGCAACGAATTTTATCAGAAGAAAGTAGGAGGAGTAGGAAGGAGAAGGAAATAAAACTGCTAGTACCTACTGCCAGGAAATTTGTAGCATAGCCATGATTGGTCTTTGTTTTGGCATGACTTGTTATCTGAGAGAGCGCTACCAAGACTTGGTAGCGCCGATTAGCCTGACAATTGTACTTACTACCTTCAAATTTATTTACTTATAAGATCATAATGAATGCTTCATCTGATAGAAATTTGATATAAGGAATGAGAAGTGCAAGAGGAAGATATAAAGTAATAAGAAAAGTCTGCTGGATTCAATCTTGTTCATTCTAGGCATAATATTTGCATCTGGATTACCACATTTTCGCTTTTAAAATGGAAAGATGTTTAGTAGTAATTTACAACTCATCTGAGTGCTATGTATAATTGTTTATATAATAACATACTTCTTAATCTTCTTATAAATCAAAAGATACATTGCACTTCTTAGGGAGATGTTCCTAATGACCAATTAACATGACTTATGTTGTCACAATTATATTTATGATTGATACATGCTGCAGTCAAACGAGCTAATAATTTATTACCATCACATAATATACCTTTGTTTAAATATGTGTTATTTATATTATATTGTAATCATAACCTTGCGAACCTTACAGATAATAGCTATCTTATATTAGTAATAGGCACGTAGAATTATTATGTGTTGTATTAATTAGTATTTAAACATTAACATTTAATTTATTGGTGTAATTTTCAAACACGTCTGTACGTATAATTCGTTAGAAGCAAGGTCAAAGGTTCTGCATTAGTTGGATCAACAGGAAGGATTAGAATAAGTGCAAGATTGCGTACCCAGTATTCTAGTTGAAGATAGTAGAAGACCAGATTGAGTTTAGTGGATTAAAGACAACAGCTTTCATCTTGTATCTAGAGGTGTAGAGATTTTATTAAAGAAATAACGTAAGAACTCTATACTGAAAATAAATTTCTTACGTCGAAGTCATGGAATATTACTCAACTCTATCAATTGTCTTAGCAAACTGTGTGTCCTTATCTAAGATTCTTTACCTATGGTGTGTCTATGTTTATAACAGGAGGGCAAGTTGAAATTCACAAGGACATTTTTAATCATCTGAATACCACTTATGTAGAATTAAAACAGCTGATGTACCAAGGATTTATTCGCTATGACAACGAGTGTTAGAGACATATCAACTTAGATCATTTAGTAAATCAAATAGATAACTCATTCTAGAAGCATACGGAGCAATCATTTCACGAATTTATATAGTGTTTTCTTTTTCTGTATTTAATTAATACTAATTAAATACAAAAAAAAAAACATAAATATGCTCTATACACAACAACTAAATAGATAACGCCTTAACGCCAAGGCGCTTATTTTGGTTCTATTTTTAAAAATTTCTTTTCATAATATTACAAGGCTATAACGGGAGAAGCAAAGTCCTAATGTAAGCAGTCGTCACTATCATATCAATGTGTAAACGGCCCGTGTACTCCTTATCAGATAACATTCTATTCACCCGACGAAGAAAGTTAATAAAGTGATATGTTGCGAAAATCGCATATATCTTCGTGATTTCTATATCCACTTGAATATTTAATTTATCAGGAATTAAAATTTCTCTTTATGTTCACGCTCTTTAATCTATGTATTCCAAATTCGATTTTAATTTTCTTTCTTTCTACAATTATAAGCTTGTTTTTAGGGTTTTTTTTTATTGAAACAATGCATAATTGTTACATGCTATTTTTCCTTAGTCACTTACATCAATAGAGATTTATCGTGGAAAATAAACACCAGACGGCGTTATCATAATGATTGAAGTAGCACATAAACGGTTGCACAGTAATCTAAGTAAAGTATCAAATCAATATTTTATTACTTCAGCAGCAACTTTGGCCTATGATAATGTAATTAAAATATTCAGAGTTGAGTCATTTGTTTACACCTGTTAGTGGCCTGAACCATATCCCAAAGGAATTAATCGTGTTATTTAAAAGTGATTTGAATGAAAATTGTAATCAATATATGTGCCAAATTTCATCTAAATCTCTTTAGTGATTTTTGGGTCAAAATTAATAAATATGCATAGAAAATACTTGTTTGAAACTTTCGCATATGTTACACATTTTGTATTTAATTTATGGGTTTTAAATATTTATTAAAGGTAATCGCTAAAACATATACTTTTGCTCGACGTTCCGGTCAGGTTACACCAGCCGTTGTCACGAGTCCATAGAATTTAAAAAATGTGTATTTTTAAAAGAAAAGAATATTTTATTTTCAATAATTACGCTTTACTATTATTAAAAATAGTGTGTAACACAAAAAACATTTTATTTAATTAAGCCTTCGATTCGTGTTAGATAAATCAGCTAACGCTTTGTAGGCACAATATTTAATTAGTAAATGTTGGCTGTCTGGCTTGACTAGTTAAGCAGCTATTAGTTAAATTTAAACTAGAGGCCACTGACAGGAAAACACTTTGGGCTTATTATCTAGGTAGGAAACGTTACAGAATATAGAGAGAAAAATAGAAAATGATTTTTGAAGGGTAGTTTGGCCCATAATGCTATAAGTAGAGTGTATTGTATAACCTATTCCAGATCTTCAGTAGTAATAAGACTAAGAGATGTTTCAAATAGTTATATTATCTAGTAGGAACAAGTAGAAACAGCAGCAATTGCTAGAACCTCTGTTCAGAATTGGGCCTGTAATATAACACGACATTAAAAAAAATAAAAAAATACTTGGGAATTTTTATAGTGTTTAGGTAGAGCTTTGGTAGAGTTTGCCACGGACCCATGCTTTGTAAATATGAGTTTTTATAACATGGCGGAACAAAGGAGAAATTTAAGTAATTGGGTGATGCCCTTCAACAGCCATATGGTTGATGGTTATGCTGATAAATTGCCTTTTTGACTGATATCACACAAGCTGTATACACAGTACTTACTTTTTCACTTTCTTGTAGCAAGGGAAGAAGTCCCAATAATAGGTAATTAATATACATGAAACTTCAACCTTATTATAATAATCATATATTTGTAGATACATAAATTGTATTAACATTAATTTTTAATAAATAAGTTTGGTTGATTATAGTTGCAATCGAAAACATAGTTTGAGAAAAAAAGAAAAAAAAATATTTTTGTTATAAATATAATTTAGAATTAATTCATAATAAAAACAATGGATAATAAATATAAACGGTATAATCGAGTGTTTGTTTAGTTGTCAAGGCTGTGTGATGTGGGGGTCGTGTGAGCAGCACTGGAACCGGCTCCGTGACTCATTCATGCCGGAGTCGGCCCCGCGAACCCTCCCACTCGGCTTTACAGTTTCATGTTAGGACTTGTCGCTATGCAAAAAGCATACTCTATGTACAGCTTTACCAAGTAATTGGGCAAATTGTGTAATCACCTTTCTAGAAAAGTTTTATTATAACAATTATTCTTATATGTAGCATATAATTCATTGAATAATACCTTTATGAAAATTGTTATAATTTGTATCCCATACATCTAATCTAATTGAGATTTTGACATGTAATATAAGTTTAGTCTTTATCAAATGACAGAGGAATTAAAAAAGGAATTATTTTTTAAATATCGAATTCATAGC
>LUGF01051927.1:101143-130439 GCA_001625245.1 Calycopis cecrops | reverse complement strand
CCTAAGTCATGTGTTTGACACAAGTGTACATTCGTAACGCGATCTTAATAGAGCTCTAAGTAACACGGACAGGTTGTTTCGCTAAATGTCAGCCATTTCTCACTGCACGCCGATCACCATACGACCGGAAACTGTTTTATTATTTTTTTATCTTTAGTAGGCTTTAATGTTTTATTATATACTGATTTGCCCCGACTTCGTCCGTGAATAACCTTCGCCGTATACCAAGCCAGAGATAAAATGACTGTCTTTTCCAGTGTTGGGTCTCTTGAGACATACCATTATACCAGTGTTGAGGGGTAACTGTTATAGGGAAGATATATATAACATGTTATTTAAGGTTTTAGTGGGAGGTAGTGCCACACTGCATGAATACAGTCGAATTGTATCCTCTAGATATTTGATATCGGCGTAAAGTGACGGATGTGCTGTCGCGTTTCGTGCGAGGTGTGCCTGTGGCCCATTGAAGGGAGAGGAGGATGGAGGGCAACGCATGTATATAACCCCTTTGAGAATATCAATGTGTGGTGTCTAGTTATCAAAATAACTTCGATTGCTCGTTTACCCGTTTAAAAAAGATTATATTGAGTCACAAAATAAAACGAGCGAAATCGCGGTCTACAGCTAATAATATAATACATAATACAAAGTTACCACATGTAAATAATGTGTGTGTTGTGGTCTGATGACGTCACTCGGCCTGCCCAACAGACTCGAGACCCTGCCCCTTGCTTCCAAGAAGCGACAGCTCATAACAATCTACATAAAAAGTAGTCACTCATTCGAACATGTTTTTGTTGTTCTTTTTTTCAAACACAATTTTTCCCTATCCAATGATTTAATTGATACAGCCTATTAGAATGATAGATATCTGGAAATTATTCATTTCATCTGTTAATTGAATTAGATGATTGTAATTAAAAAAAAATACATCTGTCATCTTGGAGTTTGGACAGAGTTTTTTTTAATTCATGATTGCATCACTGATGTAAATGTCTTTACACTTGTAGAATTGCCACTTTTATTTATTTTTTACAACTTTATTTTTTATAGCTTCATTCAATATTTTCTGCCAATTATTTTTCGAATTCTTTAACAACGTAAATGTTAAATATATGTATAAGTCTATAATATCAATTTTTTTAACACAAACATTACTGTTAATGTGGATTACCTGTTTGCCTTTTTATGGTAAATTGGGCACTGACTGCTCGTTTGTCTTACAAACGAGCAGTCAGTGCCTTTTGATATCTACCGACGCCGGTAAACATTTGCATAGAGATTATGCAGACACGCTGCCTTTTTCCCTCTCCCTTCAAAAGGGTCACCGGAAACTCGTACATCGCATTAAAGAACAGCATAGTCGTCGGTAACGATACCGAACGAATGAACTCGTAGGATGGCGCGCGGTTGTGCCGATCTAGTTCGCCATGCAGCAAACTTCTACGTTGTTTTTTTATCCCTCTGTTTGTTCAAAATTTTGGAGGTCTATCAAAACACCCTATTTTATCGCCCTTGGTATTAAGTTTGGAAGCTTATTGAAGTGACCTTCTGTTTTTCATCAGCAGCAGAAGATGTCCACTGGACATCCTTCGGCCAGCTCACTTAGACATGTCGCTCAACTCTCAACTCTCTCACTCAACTCACTCAACAAGCTCTAGCTAGCATCAAGCGGCTCGCCACTTGTTCAATAATTAAGTCAAGAATATTGTTCCTCGGCATAAGTGAATGGAAATCTGTAGAAAATAGCAAATTTCCAAAGAATCGTTAATTTAATTCGGTTACTTATAACGGTTACGATTTAATCATTCGATTACGAATTAATTACAATAAATTATCCAATAAATGTAAATGTTTCGAATACGTCGATACATTTTGAGGTAATTAAGGAAGGCATCCTTCCACCGGAAGAATAGCTCCACAAATATACCAATTAACTCTTAATGGTTATAACCTATATGGTCCTTACTTCAGGACGTGGTAAATAGGCCTGCGGATTTTTTTATTGATGACTGTATTAATGTTATATATAGCCATTTAAATTTACCTTAGACTGACTTCAATTAATGGTTCTATTAATTTTCTGTATATTAATTATATTGTTTTGAAGGTATGTTTTTACTCATTTTGCTATCATGAAAATGAGAGATCATGGTTACAAAATAAATCTTCATATATTCATATAATATTATATTATATTATGTTTGCTAAAATACATGTACAAAAATATTTCTTTTTCTATTTCTATGTATTTTGTTTTGGCTCTTTTGTAAAGTCACCAACTCACCACCTACCTTATGGATCTCAGTCAGTAATAGAGCATGATTAACGTACATTGTATCAACATAATACCTGTATTTACTCTACATATCTCAATCTCGATCAATCTATATCTGTATTTACTCTACAAATATCGCAAGGGATTGTACATATAAATGTTTTAGTATGATAGGTAACAATAAATTGCTTTGTATCCAATAATATTTTTTAAAAGAATTAGTACCTTCATAGAAAAAACTTGGCGGAGAGACTTGGTAATAGTATTCGAAAAATAGAGCTAGTAGGGAGGAGGCAAATATACAAAAGTAAAGATGAAAAAGTGAAAAGTATTTTATTATTTATGTAGCTGAAATATAAGGAATAATATGTCTCTAAAAAATGGAATGAAGACTGCAAATAATTTTTAATTATATCTATGCTGAAAGAACTAAAACAACTTTAGTAATTAGAAATAGTAAGAGCACATAAATCTACTACTGTCTACATCTTACCTTTTGAGAATTAAACCAGCATTTTGCATGTTTAGATAAGCAGTAATCAAATTCAGCTTTAAATACGTTTGCAAATAATTTCAGAGAAAAGAGAAATACGAAAGAGTTATAAAATAATTATCAATAGAATAGTTCATCATCAAATTATCATTCTTATATTTTTTTGGCAAATCATTTGAAAAACAAAATGCGCGGGCTCCGTTCGAATTTCGAATGTGCTTCGGCCGGGTGCAGGTGAGTGACCGCCAAACCGCGGGCCACCATATTGGATTCGTCACGCCGCGCGCCCATTATGTCTTTACCGTCACCATCGACATCGTACGGATTAAAATGGTAACTATCAATTAAAATTCATTTAGGAAAATTTACATTGACGTAATGACCATGTTTAAATCATTTCAGGCGCCGGAATGGTGGGTGAAAAGATTTTGACGAAACTTATGGTTACAATTTTATGTTCCTATTCGATAAACAGTTACAATAAACCACAAGAATAAGCCTATTCTACAAGTGTAGGTTTATTCTTGTGGTTTATTGTAACTGTTCTGAAGTTTCAACTAAATCAAGGACTATTCTGCTTATGTAGTGTGGCCTAATTAAAATCTACGTCGCCATTTATTTCCTGTAGGTTTTCATAGGAAGTAAAAATAAATGTAATCCATAGAGATTTTTTTTTTAAACAAACGAGCTGTCGGAGTGTGACTGGCGCCTATCGACATTGGCACGCTTGATGCTTATAGAGTTGCGTTGCTTCACTGACCACATGTACTCAAAATAGCACGAAATTAAGGCATCTCCACTAATTTTATGTATCACGTCAGTGCGAGCTTTATAGCAGACCAGAAAAAAACCTATGAAGAGAACTCTACTGTTAGGATTAAGGTACTACCTGAACCAAGATATCCCGCTATTGGCTTGCATTCCAACTTACTTTTGCAGTAGATATCATCATCCTGTTGCATATTCATATCCTGTATTAAACGGAGAACACTAGTGACACACCAGAGTTGACAGAAGATGCCTAAGAAGGCATCTCCAGCCACCCAGTCCCCAATCTCAATGTGATAAGCTAGCAACTACTTTTTTTTAGAAGGCTAGCAACTGTCATAAGTAATCCATGGTTATCCTGTCACGATCCCTCTCTACAATCCATGGCTACATATACTACGCATCTATACTCATCCCACTTGGACTTCTACTATCAGATAATCCGTCTGTCTGTCCGCTAACAATACAACCGGAACTGTGTTATCGAGTTGGAGTTCTGACGTGACGTCACCAGGTAGCTATTTATCAATCGTGATAGGCGATTAAACGGTCCAAACGTGCCGCATGTAGGTGACATTCCGCCTGAGAAACTTGTCGGGCGGCATCCGGGCCCGCCCTGAGTCGAGGCTGTACCGTTGTTGCTAGTGCACTAGCTGCTCAGGGTTGCCAGCTTGTGACTTTGATGGCTAAGAATTTGTTTTTTTTTATACCATAGGAGTCAAATGAGCGTTTGGGTCATCTTATTATAAAAATTTAATAAATAACCACACACTTCCACAGACATAAACAACACTAGAGGTCTAACATATTGAACTTTATTGATGTATGTATTAGATGTATTATTTTGTCATTTAAGTATTGTTTACATTGTATGTTTCCCAAATAAAAATGCGTTGCCGGTCTCTCAGAGATTAAGAAGCTTATTTGTTGAAAATCTCTGGGACGTATCTGTCCGGAAATACTTAAAAGAGCAGTTGATCCCTTTTAAAGTTTCTATAGTGTACAAAAGCAGCCGAAAGTCGGTACTGAGTGTTGCTCTCTTCCCACCTTCTCTCAAACCTCACTAAACATGACAGCTCAGGGTTACGACGGTGTCCGGTGGAGAGGTACCTCCCTGATCATGCATGGCACTACTCTTTGTTACACAGCATTACCTCTTACAGCATGGTGGAGGTAAAACTGTTAGTGATATTCAGCAATTGGGCCGGCACGACCGGGGAAGTACCTCTCGCTCACTTGATACCGGCGTAAAGTTACAGCGTCGCTGTCACGTTTCGTGCGGTCTATGAGTAGCCGGTGGACCATTGGGGGGAGGGGGGATGACAGGAGGACAACGCATCTGCGTAACAATCATGCGAATGTCCATGGGAGACGGTAATCATCAAAAGGCTCCGATCGCTCGTTTGCCCCCTTATGCTATAAAAAAAATCATGACAGATTAGTATTTACCGAGTGGCAGAGTCGTAGATAATATAAGTTGTGCTTAGCTGTTAATGAATATTATAAATTTTGCTGCTTTAGTCGAGTTTAGCTGTGCGTTGTTAAGGTACTGGCCTAAATAGACATGATAATATGCCGATGTTGAGTTTTTGAATGCATGCTCGTACCATTTGTTACTACAGTTCTTAACTTTTTAAATATTACTACATAGTTCGTAATTTGTTTAGATTTAGTTAAGATTAAGATGGAATCTAAATAAGATGACATCTTTATTAACTTTAATTGTGCTTCATCTAATGAACTTAGTATTTATTATCTAGTGACAGTAATTATGTAGCTATAGATAGTTGTTCTCTCATTTACCTCCTTAATGTATATTGTGGACAACATATTGCCGAGTGATAGTGACGATGACCAGAAAAACTCGCAGGTACAACCCTAATCACCTGATTGCTTTGTTTAAAGATATCGCATTCCGTATTAGTCTTTGACATCACAAAATCAATCTCCCTAAAGATCACCAGCAGACATTTCATCTTCATCGATTAGTATGTTCTAACAAAACTACCTAACGACCGGGTTTACTAGTAAATATCGTTGCAGGAAGTTCATCAAATCAACCCTCACAGAGATCAACAACTTCATCTTTTCCAATTTCCATGGTATTTAGTGTGTGTGTGTGGTATTAGTAAAACTTTTGTCTCCAATAACTTAATAAGAAATTGGCGTAGCCGCAGTACAAAAAATTCGGAAGTGGCATTGGACTGGTTCTTTTGAATATATGACTCTAAAGAAAAAGCGATCGATATGCAAATAAAGTGATAGAATATATAAGATGTAGTTTTTGGAACAATATATGGTTAGTTAACATCGACCTGGTGGACGAAGATCTCCTCCCAATAAATAGCTAGTCTGGGTTTGATACAAGGAGAATGTGAGGTTTGTATATATAGGTATCTTGATCTATAAAATCGACCTAGGTTACAGACGTGAGGGCAGATGGCTTATTGAACAAATATTTGTAAGCTTTTCACTAGGTAAGCAATGATATTCAAATTCAAATGTCTTTATTGCAACTATAGGTACAGAATATATGATATAGGTACAATAATTTTAATATTCTTACGCTTTGATTGATATTATGTATTGATAAGTGAGAATAGTATTAAATTAGTAATAGTAAATAATTTAATTCAAGGATAATTTCTCATTTTTTTGTATTAGCAGTTGGATTAGAACTTTTTGCCTACATCTAGGCAATAATCATCCTTAGATTGTTATAGAGTACAACCCCACAACTAGTCGTTAAAACCATCATCTTAACGGTCTGAACTCATATAATATAATAACATCATCATTTGAGCGGATTATATATTCCTCTCCGCGATGTGATAATATATATAATCATATCGCAACCTGTCCAGCTTCGTTATGACAAAAAATTGCAACTATTGATTCTTCTAAGAAATAATTACATTGAACTACTCTAGAGCTACACTACTAACATCTACCCACTTTCTCGTTTAATATCTTGCTTAAATGTTTGCTGATATAATAATATAATTTTTTATTTATTTATTATCGCTACCATCCACATTTGTCTACAGTTTCTGGGTATCATTGCAGTAAATTTGTTATAGTTATGAGTACAAATTTAATTCTTGAGTTGATTTTTTTTTAAGAGTTCTTGAGAGACTTAAAATCTCTTCACAATGACAATTTAAAACTACTATTTAGTTAATAGTGCGGTATAATATCAAAACGAAATAACGAAACGAAACTGTTAATACATTTGAAATAAACTCATTTAAGAACTCAATAAAGATTTGTATCAATTAAAAGATGATTGAATAAAAAATTGATAGGTGTATAAAATGGATATGTTATAGGCACCTAGTTGCGACCTTGAGGAACGCCGCGCGCCGCTTGTTCGCAGACTTGCGAGTGAAAGAGAGAGCGCGAGTCTCCGCTCTATCTCTAGTTTGATCTGTGGCGTGTGCGACACACAACTTTAATTAGTGTTTAGTACTAGCTTTCTAAATATTACTGTATATTGTAATGGCAATTGTTATATTATTATTATTCCAATAAAATATTGTTTATTTACTTAATTGTATTCGTTTTTACGTGAACTATAAATCATCAAAGAACCTTTTTTTATAGTATAGGCATACGAGTAGTCGAAGCCATTTTCCAGACTGCCGACGCCCATAGACATGCGCATAGAGGCTATACAGATGCGCTTCTCTCCTTTCTCCTCTCACCTTCATGGGCTACCGGCTACTTACACACCGCACGTAACGCGACAGCATACTGTCACTTTAAGGCGGTCTCGTGTAAGCCAGAGGTAGTTCTTGCATTTCATGCTTGCATGCAGTGTGGCACTACGAAGGGCTACCTCTTACGAAAAGAGAAAAAAACCTCTTTAGAATATATACTATTATTTTATATATTTAATATAAACTAGCTGGTACCTGCGAATTCGTTCGCGTAGCGTATTTCTATTATAATCAAATTGATTTTCCGTCGATATGAACAGGACTGCAGCGCCAGTGATCCGCGAAAAGGCAACATAAAGCTGGCCGTGGGAAAACAATCTGTACTTAAGTCCACTCCAGCAGCTTTCAACGTTTGTCTCGGTGACTTATTTATCCCCATTGCAAAGCAAGTAGCGACAGGGAATTGCGTGCTCTTCAACTCAAATGAAAAATTGTCGGAATAAGCGGTATACGCGGTATAAATACAGATTCACCAGCGCCACATTCATAAGATCATACCTAACACCACATAAATTTTCTTTCAAAATTTCAATTCCATCGTAAATTATCCATTATCATCATAAATATAATTACTGAATTTCCCGTAGGAATGAGCGATTTTCTTGTAGTAAAAAGTGTTCATAGGTTGACCAGGGTCAGTATTTACACACCATAAAAAGTTTAATTCGAATCCCTCCAGTAGTTTTGGAGATTAGCCTGGACAAACTGACAAATAGACTGAAAAAAAAAAACATTAAAAAGTGTTCTAATACTATTTTAACATCGCCGCTAATTAGCTTTTCGTAAATATATTCAATGTACAGACACGGATTTTACTGTTTTATTATATGTATAGATAAGTCATATGTGCTTCCATATGAACAATGTTTTAAGTTCACTTCAAATAAAATTATTTAGAATTATGTTGGAGGGCCTTCTACCCGGTGGAGTTGGTTAAGGTGGCGGGGAGTCGCTGGACGCAAAAGGTCCGTGATCGTGTCCTAAGGCGCTCTATGGAGAAGACCTATGTCCAGCAGTGGAGAACGGCATATGACCAGCAGTGGACGTCCTGTTCGATGGTATAATGAAGATGGAAGGACTGGTGTATAAATGACAGTGACAACCATCGTGACCATAGACGATAGTGATTTGGAAATCACCACAATATATTTAGATTTTCTTTACCAAATTGGGACACCCAAAACTTTCAAAAGCCGCACGTGGAATTTTTACATCACGCCGGTATGATTCAGAAGCGAGACTAGACTAGACTCTCAAACGCTCTAGAAAAATATACCTAGAATTTGCATACACCTAAAAGAACATAAAATTGTTTCTTCCAATCTAAATGCTTTTCACATTGCATCACTCTGCATGCATAATAAGTAACGAGGAATTTTTTTTTTATTTAAGAAGTACATATTTAAATTGTTCTTTTTTGTTTTGTTAACGTTTTTATAATTTGTGCTGCATTTTGTTTTTCCTTGTTTTAAGGAGCATCGGATAAATTTATTTCTATTCTATTCTATTCTTAATTCATATTTACTTAACAGATGAGGTTCGATCTTTATAAGTTGAATATACAATAAATTTTTCCTTAAACGATTGCGAACAAGTCGATACATATGTAAGCGCGTTACCTTGCAATTATATTCAGTAATATGCATGAAATACGGACGGCGGCAAATGAGCTGTGTAACCAATTGCAACGCTAAGGCGTTGGAATAGTGATGTAATCTGTGTGGGCCCCGGGCTTGCGAGAGCGGCAATGATTCACCGGTTGCGTGTAGCATTTCACCGGTGATTAGTGTTGCCATCTTTCAGAATGTAGTTTGGACAGGCTGTACAGAGATATGGATATTATTTTATATCTAGATAACAATAAGTGGCTGAGATAAAGATGTGATATGCTTATAATATTAAATGACTCATGTCATTATTTTATGGAGTTTACATCTGTAAAACGATTTAAGGCGCGTGGTATTTAAAACAAAATATGGGAAGTAGAAACCTTATCAGAACACAGTAGAAACACTAGTCAATCGTAGCACCCTCGCACTTTCACGCTTACGTCCCCTACATATCTTGTGCATATTTCACTTTAGAATTATGTAAGCTCAACTCCAGTCTATGGGAGAGGCCTATGTCCAACAGTGGACTGCAATAGGCTGATGATGATGATGATGATGAACTCCAGTCGCGTGTCCGAGCTGACACTCATAGGGATATTATCCCAACTAATTTGAAGGTGGTATTTTAAGTAATCAATCAAGTAACGTAAGTTAACTTTTACATACTTGATAGTCTTATGTTTACTAAGAGGTACTTTACTAAGAGGTACTACTAAATACTGAAATAGGCGAACACGATCGGAGCGGTAGAACCTCTGCTCACATGATACAGTCGCAAATTGACAGCTAGGTTGTCGGGTTTGGTGAGGTGTTTGAGTTGCAGGTGTCCCAATGAAGGGAGGAAAGAATACTCATTTGGAGCTTTATGGGCATGGGCATTATATTATAAAAATATTCTAAAAGTAGACATGTTTAATAAAATAAACCTATTTAAAGATAATTTTGCTCAAATAGTTGATTATCAACAAAGAAATCTCTAAACAAAAAGCTAGATAAAGTTAATATTTGTATCGCATTTGTGGGTGGTAAGTGCGATAACAGCTGAGGACCATTTGGTCAAAAAATTAAAAATGTTTAAAATAAATGTATCTACCTATATAATGATTTTTGAAGTTATGGATCTCGGAAATGCATTGGAAAGTTATTATAGCATATCTATAACTTCGGTCTGCAATGCAGTCTCAGATCATGAAGACGATGTCAATAAGCATTCCCGAATTCAGAGTAAGGACTCTCCTTTACCTAATTTTCACTGTTGGCCCTCGTGATTCTCATACACCGTAAAAACGGGCTACAGCCGCGCACCATGTTATTACCCCATAAAAACATCGGAAATCACCAAAGTCCATTTAGGCTGTAGTTTCAATACTCTTCTGTTCAGACATCGCATCCTCAACAGGTATTACGTATTTACTACTACAACAACAACACTTATTCTATCGCGCTCAATTCTGCGTCTTTCTTCATTTTTCCCGCCATTTCAATCGTCTTGGTCACATAAACATACGGCTGTTCGTTGGCCTCTGACGCATCAAAAACAAACACGTAATTTATCCTGAATACGCTGACGACGTGGTAAACTCAATGACAAGGCTCTTTAGCCGATCTCTAAACTTAATTGTTTAGTCATCGTCGGCTGGATAAATTATTGCTTCAAAATTATAGAAAGCTAGAATACCTATACTGATAAAGTCGAAGAGTCCGTTTGTTTCAACGCGCTAATCTCAGAAACGACCGATTTAATAAAATCTTTCACTATTAGATTGTCTGCTTATCATGGAAGGCTATATATCACTTCGCTACGTCGAATAGAAGGATATCAACCTTGTATACCTAAGCTAACAGATTAGGTAATGGGCAGAATTTAAATCGATTATATTAGATACAAAAAGTAGGCGGGTAAATGTCTTATTATTATATATATTTCTACAGTTTTACAGTTTTAGGTTGGACCTGATGTTTAGTGGTCATCAACGCCCACAGACATCCGCAGCACCAGAGATCTAGCAGATACGTTTACGGCCTTTGAGAGATGAATAAGCATTTTTTTGACGATCCCAAGGGCGTATCGGTCCGGAAATACCGAGGGATACAAGTAATTTCATGTTATTCCTCGGCCGTAGCAATTAACAAAGTTGGATCTGCATTCCAGTGATTTTCTTTTTATTGCATTAAAGGTAGTAAAAATGCTTTAAAAATGCTCTTTTAATATATTTTTTACTCAAATATTGAATTCTTAAACTCGTACTTGAAAACAGAAAGACGGCAGATTTGGGCATTTTTAAAGCATTTTTAATACCTTAATGACTTTGTTAATACGGTCGTCCTGATTGTAATATATGTATACTAGCTTCCGCCCGCGGCCTCGCCCGCGTGGATTTCGGACTTCAAGAATTATTAAAAATTTTAACTTATTATGTTATTCTGATATGAAAGCTATATTACTGTAAAGTTTCATGAAAATCCGTTCAGTAGTTTTTGTGTAAGCGTAACAAACTTATTTACAAACTTTCGCATTTATAATATTAGTAGGATTATACCTGTGTCAAATTTCATCCAAATATGTTCAGTAGTTCTGGGTGAAAGAATGCCATTGCAAAGTTTCGCATTTATAATCTGGGTAGGATTCATCCGGTTACAGTTTAAACGCGGTTAATATTAAATGGCTTGTAATAAACAAACAATTTCGGTGAAAGGCATGTTATGTATGAAGAGGTTTTATGTACCGATTAATTCAAGTGGAGAGCGTTACGCCAAGTTCATTATAAATAGCTAAAATTACAAACCAATAAAAAGCTTTTCTTTTTTATGGTATAGGGGGAAAACGAGTCGGAGCCATTTTCATGACTACCGACGCCCATAGACATCCGCATAGAGTCTATACAGATGCGCTGCCCTCCTTTTTCTTCCAACCTGCATGGGCCACCGGTTACTTACACACCGCACGAAACGCGACAGCATAGCTGTCACTTTACGCTAGTTTCGTGTAAGCGAGAGGTACCTCCTCGGACGTGCCGGCTACTTGCAAGCATGCAGTGTGGCACTACCTCTTACTAAATACCTATTATACTACGCAACAGTTACAGTTTTAGTATTTTTAAAAGCAGTTAGAGCCTTTTAGTGACTAGCAAGGCGGATAGACAACCGAATGATGAGTATGTTGCCATCCTTTATCCCTCCCTCCAACAGGCCTCCGGACAATCGCACACTGCGAGTTCCTCACGACGGACCCACTACAGGTTCTTGCCTGATCGCGCCTGCCCAATTCGGATGCAATTTAGCATGGCACTACCTGATTTTTTGTAAACTAGCGTTTTCCATGCGTTATTATTATAACGTTATAAATAAAATGAGTCGGATGTCAGAACCTCTATTACATGCAAGCAAATATATTAAATAGCCTAATGTAGTTTTTAGTTATAAAATGTCTCTTCCATTGTCGATTTAAGGTTATGTTTTTAAGTATAAAGTAATGCATTTAATCATTATTAGATATATATAATAACTATATATCTACAAATAAATGAATAAAAATAAAGTAAAAAGCTTTAGGGCAATTGAATACAAAATTAAATAAAATAGCAAAAAATAGAAATAAAAAATAGAATAGTATATATTCATAACAGTTGTGTCTCACAAAAAGGTGAACCTCAGTTTAAGCCAGGACTTTTGTCCTGACACCGATTTTCAGGATCACTTCAGTTGTAAATTTCAATATTTTATCACATATCATATATCATATAATTATATCATAAATATTCCACCTAGTAACATCCATCGTCCTAATTTAAATCACAACGTCGAGACTGTTATTATGAGCTTGGCCTTATCTTCTCATTTTCGGCTTTCGTCGGGGATTAAACTAATGCAGCAGCGTCAATGGCCGTCCGACAGACCGTGACGGCAGGTAGCGTTATTTTCAATTATAATTTTATTTCATATCTCGTTAATTAACAATCCCCAGAGGAGGCTTGAGACGTGAAATGCTCTACGTATAACAACTCAGTAATTGTATACACACGTCAGGCTCGAGTGTGGTGGTAAATGTAAGCCTTAGTAATGATACCGGGGATTATTTTGAAAAAGAAGTTGCTTTTTTTAATTTAATGGTCACTTTTAACAACGTGTGAAACTGAAGTTTTTGCCACATATTTAATGTTATTATCGCAGAGATTAAGATTTTTTTATTTTATTTAGTAGATTTTCTATAAAATAACGAGATAACCTGGCAGTCTGCAGACTCTGTCACACCTCCACATAATTTCACTTATACGACCACCTTGCCCTCTTTCCTTCCCAAATCACAAACCTATCTAGTAAACGCGACAGCATAGCTGCACTTTGCAGGGGTCTCATGTCCGCAAGAGGTATCGCTTGACATTTGACTTTAGGGATCAAGCTTCTAGATTGCCACGCTAACTAGTGGCGGGAATGTGAACCGAATGCTAGCAAATTTTCGTTTGTACGTATTATATGACATACGTCAATATGGCCTTGTCATTGTCTTTTGCTAGCACTTGATTACTAAAATGATCACTAGGGCTTTGAAAGTGCTGCCTCTATGTTTAAGCACGGTCGCTATTGCTACGCCAATGGTAGGCATATAGCCTTAATAAAGTACTTCTTATCTTCCTTAATTATAAACCTTAAGGTTGAATACTTGCGAGAAGCAAATGATAATTATAAATGGCTGCAGTTGTTGCCAAGCGCTGCGCCGACAGACGGGCAGCCAGACGCTGCACCGGCGGCGGGGGAGGGGGTGAGGCTGTTACGTCACGCCGCCACATCCGGGTTGACGGCCGCACGCGCCGATCACTATTGTCCGGAATGATGCCCGCAGATGCTTTTATATTATAATACGTCTATAAATTATATGATGTATATATTTTTGGCGTGAAAACTGTATAAATTGTTATTTGAGAATTAATCGAAAGTGCTTGATAGAAATGTAGAGTCTTTAAGATACTTTCATTACTTTTGTTAGTCTGTCTATAATGATTTATATAAATAATAAAAATTACTATTTGAACGTCAACAATTAAATCTACCACCGGTTCAACCCGAATCATTTTTTTAAAGAATACTATATTCTCGTTGCTTTTCTTATCTGCTATTGGATGTGAATGGTAGACACCTTTTTATACTTGCAAGGAAATAATTGTGTGTAGGCATTTCCTTTGCGCATTCCACAACATTTGCAAGTTGCAGTTAAGAAAACACGTAGTCGAAAAAGGATGAATATCATTTCGATTGTCTTTATTAAATTATAGCAAGTACGTGGAGAAAGTTAGGAAGATATTAAACAGTTTCGATTCAATAAATGTATCGAGATGAAAAGTTATTATAAAACATATAATTTTTGTTATATAAAATAACTTATAATTTACGACTAAATACACATTTTCGGAAGTGCCACCACAAGCACTGTGACACGAGATTAATAAATTAATAATTAGATTATAATGTAAACGAAATCATAAATTACTTAGGTATTATGTAACTACCTACCTTTTATAAGTATACTTATTATCGTAATATACCTACACAATAAAATATACGTAAGTATATTATGTAATCATGTCTAATGTACTTGCTAAATAACTTTTTGTTTCATCTACATTTATCTATTTTCAACTAGCTAATAATAATTAGTCTGCGGGCGGCGCAGCTTCACCCGCGTGGATTTCGAACTTCAAAACTGGAGTTATTATATCTACATAATTATAAACCTTCCTCTTAAATCATTCTATCTATAAAAAAACTCCATAAAAATCTGTAGCGTAATTTAAATATCTGAGCATAGGTACAGACACACAGATGGCGGAGAGCGACTTTGTTTTATACTATGTAGTGATAAAGAGTTATTTATGAAGCTGATACAAAGGATATATGTGATGTATTTATTTAATACCTATGATATTTACTATGCCTATAAAATACAATTTAAATACGACTAATTATTAACCTTTAGGAATAACAATACTAACATACTACTAATACTAACAATAATAATTATTATAGGTGTATCTAAATATTATCTCTAATATTATTATTACTACAGATGTTTTTGCTGATTTTGAATATTTTGTTTATTATTTAAACATATCAGATTATATAGGTGTGTTTGTGTGTGCCTATTTAGGCGCAATTTACTATGTCAGCTAAAATGATTAAAATATGATGAGTTTAATTAAATTTACACTGTAGTACAAAATTTTAGTATGTCACAAACATACCTATTTTAATTATAATATGAACATATTTTATTAGTTACCAAATGACTGTACAATTATGTCAATAATATTATAATATCCTTATTTCCCACAATATCGTTAATTATCTAATAATCTCATGTATATTCTAAAATTAAATATCCACGTTAACCATAGTATATCGAGAAAATATTGTTGTGCTCTACCTATTGCTCTATCAATTTAGTGAAAAAGGCCTAACCTTTATAATCTGTGTTTAAATGCCACATGAATAATTCTATGGTTATTTATTATGATAGGAAAATTTGTCTGCTAGGTATTATTTGCCAATTTATTTCCAATTTAATTATAAAATATAATATAATATATAATATGAGACAAAGGAGCAGGTGGTAGGTGACTGCGACTGCCATACAAATCCCTAGACATTGGACAATAGTGAATTACCAAATATAAAGCAAAAATTGAACCTATAATTGATATCTTACTTTCTATTTAAAACAGTACAATAAACACTTAATTTAAGGAAAATAAAATCAAACGATTTCAAAGAAATTCTATAGATTTTTATCCTCACATATATACCTACATATTTTATTATTAAACCTTAAATTTTATAAATTATATTATATTTTTTAATGTTGGCCTTGGAACTACATATTTATAAAATAATTATATAATTACACGACCTCCGTCATGTAACATGTACCTACCAACGATGAGTTTCATTGTTAAAAATTTAAGCCCCAGAATGAAAATAGCAAGTGCGTTATGATTATAACATTAGCTTTTAAGACCGTCTTCTATACCTGCCGTGGAGACTATAGCACATTAATATGTAAGTCTTATAAATTCAAAATAGTCAACAGTTGTATGCCTAAAAATGATTAAAAATTGCATATCTAATAGAGTATCAAGTTTATAGGTAAGTACATATGTTACAAATTTACAGTTATTAGAATAGAAATGGCCATAATACAACAGCAAGATGATAAAATAATACGTAGTTTATTTACAAATTATACAGACATAGTAATAGATTTGGTAAATTGCAACGTGCAAGAAACTGGATACGATATGACGTCAGACAACAAGCAATGTAGATAAAATACGTGTTTTGCAGTATTTGTTTAATTAATACTTGCATATTAATTGTTCTTATAACTCATGGTAATATAATCCGACATAACAAATAAATAAAAAGAAATTGTTGAATAAAAAAAGGTTTTATGTTATTCCCGCGCTCATAGAATATTCCCGCGCTTTTTTAATACACTCCATAACCTTCCGAGACTAACATTGCCCGCTGTTGCTAAGCTTGCCAGTAATCGGAAATTGTTCGGATTCTAGGTCATTCGCCGCCATTTTGCGCTTCATTATCATGAACGTAAAGAAAAAGTTAACGATTCATTGCAATTATGTAATTCGGTTCTATTTAGAATCCGTATCCGGCTAGGCCAAAGTTTTTTTAACAAGCCAACGATCTAAACTGACACCTAGGTATACCTGCTTTAGTCATTAGGATAATGATCTAATCGTATATTATGCTTATTATCAACAACGCTAATTAAGTACTTTAAAGAAAAAAAAATCAAAAAGGCTTTATCATTTTTTAAATTCGATATTACAAAGAACTAAAATGCAAGCGATTTTATTTGCATGCATGGTTATGACTACATGCAATACTCTCCTTTCACCAAATATGTGAAAGGGGGCTTTTACAAAGGGGTACATGTTAAGTACAGATAATTTTACCACAGCAAAACATTTTACAGTAAACCTTGTGTTTTGTTTTTAAGCTAGCGTGTAAGTAACGACATCGAAAATATGTAAGTTTTATATACGCGCAGCCAAGCGTGAGCCGCGAGTCAAAAAATATGTTCACTTGTTGCTAAGGAAATGTTGGAAGCGAAAGGTCGGGCTAGCTTGTGTTCGGTAGCTCAGTATTGGATTCTGTTACGTATTCAGTTTCGAGTAATAATACTTGCTTGTTAATCCAATAAGGCCTGCGCAGATTAGAGCTTTTTGTCCGCGGACTTTTTTGCCTGCTAAAATAGAACGCTAACAACTGTATCGAGTAACGCAATGGAGGAATTAAAAGTACGCGGTATATTGCATGCATTTTTGTCCGAGGACAAAAAAGTCCGCGGGCAAAAATCCCTCATCTGCGCAGAATTCGCGTGGTTTTGGTTCATTTGACAATCGACATTTTTCTAAATAGGTTTCATGATGCATTACAGCCGAATTGAGGAGGGCGGGAGTTCACGGGTCTCTAGCAAACGGGATACTGCGGTCAAGTGAGATTAATGGGGAAACATCTGGCTGTAGGAGGGCAACGTATCTGTGTAATATGCGGATGTTGATGGGCGTTGGTCGGTAAAGAGGGGGAGAGGAGGAATGGAGTGGTTTTGGTTCGACTGGTAATGGGCCTTTCCAGGGGATTTTTGCACACACTGCACTCTACAGTTACTAACTTTACCATTCCAAATTGCCTTTGCACCAAAAAGACGAAGGGTATGCATTTTATTTAATTTTAAGCATACCAAGCACATAAGATTTAGATCCGTGCAGATTTGCCTGTGAACCCGCGATAAGTGAGAGGTGGAGGCACGTTGCATTCCAGCTGAGTTGGGCCGGCGCGAGGAGGTACCTCTCATTACACGATACTGGGGTAAAGTGACCGGTCTACTGTCGCGTTTGGTGCGGTGTGTAAGTATCCAGTAGCCCCCGGCGGAACGAGAGGGATGGAGAGTGAGAGAGACCACATTTGTATAACCTCTATGCGGATGCCTATAGACGTTGGTAGTCATGAAAATGGTGACTGTTCGTTTGCATCTATAAATATAAAACTCAAACGTGACATAGCCATCTATCAACGCACAGCCCAAACCACTGCACGGATCAAGCTGAAATTTGGCATCCAGGTAGATGTTACGACGTAGGCATCCGCTAAGAAGGGATTTTTAGAAATTCAACCCCTGAGGGGGTGAAATAGGGTGTTGAAGTTTATATGAATTTCTTAGAAATGAAACGCGGGTGAAACCGCGGGGCACTGCTAGTATAATATAAAATAAAACGATAGTTCTGCTCTCTGACGGCACAAAAATGAAAGTTTATCTATACTAATAATATAAAGCTGAAGAGTTTGTTTTTTTGTTTGTTTTAACGCGCTAATCTCTGGAACAACTGGCCCGATTTGAAAAATTCTTTCAGTATTAGTTAGTACATTTAGCGAGGAAGGTTATAGGCTACTTTTTAACCGACTGCGGTAAAAATACGAATTCACGTAAACGAAGTTACAGGCGTCTGTTAGTTTAGTCTAAACGGGCTCGTGGCAAGAGCGCTGGCTCGGCGAGGCTGACGACAGACGGTGACGGCATCTGTATATCCTGCTGGCTTTCGAGCGTGATTCACTATTGTACATGCGCAGGCGCTAGGCTTTATATAACCACTAGCTGCATCCGGGATTTTAGACGCGTAGTTTATGTAATACTACGTATTGGTGTACCCGCGTTATATAATTATTAAACTTCACCCTATTTCACCCTTTGGGGCATGAAATTTCTAAAATAGTCCCTCTTAGTTGCTACCATATATCATGAAAGGAACTCCTGTGCAAAATTTTTCAAAATTTTTCAAAATTTTGCAAAGTTTAGGTTCAGTAGTTTTGGCTGTGCGTGGATTTATAAGTTAGTCAGGTCTGTCTCTAAGTCTAAGGCATACAATCCTTTCTTATTAAATTACTAGCTGACTTAGTCGGATGTAGAATATTTATAACAAATACTATTAATAAATATGACCTAAACATGTTAACCCCCCTTATTAATAAACATAGAATAACTCTATCCTAGGAATAACCTAGTAATAAACTGACATCTGTCAAATTCAATAATAAAAAACACATAAAAAGTATGGAATTTGACAGATGTCAGTTTATTACTAGGTTATAACTTGGGTATAGTTATTCCATGTTTATTAATAAGGGGGGTTATGTTTTTTGTAAAAAACAAGACATGTACGCTTTATAACTTAGATATTATAAGTGTTTACCTTTTTGTTACTTTTTTTTATGATATAGTGGTCAAACGAGCAGGTGCTTAGTGACTACCGCCGCCCATAGACATCCGCAAAACTAGGTGTTTACTGGGTACTTATTGTTTAGCTCTAAAACTTTTTCTAAAACTGACTGCTATAGGTATATTTAGGTAGGTGAAAGTTCAATTCGCCTAAAAGCGTAATAGCGCGTTTTATGGTGATTATCAGGTGGGCTGTTAGGAGATGGTATGTTACTTAGGAGAAGGAGGAACGGAGAAGAGGAGAAAAGGAGGGCAAGTGGCTCGTGACCACGACCTATATCGCTCTATCTCCATCAGACTTTTTCAAACTCAGGTCACTTATGTAGCAGCAGAGGCAAGCCCGATACAGCTTCATCGCATTGCTTACGTGTGCT
This sequence comes from Calycopis cecrops, assembly GCA_001625245.1. Lineage (NCBI taxonomy): Eukaryota > Metazoa > Arthropoda > Insecta > Lepidoptera > Lycaenidae > Calycopis > Calycopis cecrops. Next base: position 110,909 of record LUGF01051927.1, on the reverse strand, counting down.
CGTCGGAGGAGACTATTTTTATTTATTTTATTTTATAGTACAGGGGGCAAACGAGCAGTCGGGTCACCGAGATGATGGTGTTTTCCGACGCCCACAGACATCTGCAACACCAGGGTTTTTGCAGTTGCGTTGCCGGCCTTTAAGATGAGAGTAGGCTCTTTTCTTGAAGATCCCTAAGTCATATTGGTCCGGAAATATCGAATATTTTAGTGGGTCGAGCGGGTGACCGACTCCCCTCTCTTGAAGGAGATGCTTCCCGATATGAGAGAGAGAGAGAGAGATAGAGCTAATTTAACAATTGTTAAATTATTATCATGGCCAGAGTATCCAGCAACGGACTCCATCTGACGATGATGTGTCTTATAACAGGTATTCGGCTCCACCCGGTCGTTTCCACCGGCAATAATGTTCCGGTGCGCTGGTTGCGGTAATCATTTCCACAGAATCGTCAAATTCCTCAGATTGGGCGGACTAATGTACGGCTTTATTATATTACGGATGTACTTTACTTTGCCTCAATTGTTGATATAAAATTACTGCATAGTACTGATGCGCCGGATCAAGCTCGGGCGGGGCCTGGGGCTTAGAGTAGAGAAGGAGGGCTACAAAAATGATTTTAAGGCCCTTAGACTCATGGAGCCCGAGGCTGTGCCCACCTGGGCGCGGCGCTGTGCTTACGGTGAAGTACACCTCTTGGATATGGCACGAAGTCTAAGCGCTCGCGTTTCATGCGATCTGTATGTTCCCCGATATGTTCTGGGGGGTTAAATCGGAGACCGGGGTAAAGGAAGACAAGAATAACAACACGTGTTCACGTCAGTTCCCTAAGGGTCAATTCACACCAAAAGCGCGGCGAAGGGCAGCCAAGCGGAGCGCATTTTCAGTGTCATATGAATTTCAACTTTATAATAATTACAATAATACTAAATATCGCATGAGAAACTCGAACGAGAGGCGCGGATTCCCGCGACTGCGCGAGAAGTCGCTGGAATCCGCGCGGAAGTCGCGAGAATTCGATAATAAGTACTATATTAATGAAAATAAAGTTTAAATTCATATGACACTGAAACTGCGCTCCGCTTCGCTGCCCTTCGCAGCGCTTTTGGTGTGAATTGACCCTAACAGTGCAGGTAGAGGGTAGAGCGGGCTACATATCACGATCCTCACACAATTGCATTGCTTCCACATTTTTAACCCTTCTCCAGACACGCAGGTTGCGAAGAGCCATGACGCCTTCAGAAAGCTCCGGATCAATCTGACCATGGTGCGTCAGTCTTGGTCCCCGGAACTTACAACGGTTAAAAAGACATTCTGTATTTATTATTAAGCTAATCGATGTCCTTCCCAATGCATTCGTCGGCAAACCTTGAGATGGGACCGAATGCTCCTTGCAAAATTTGTAGTGTTAAAGATTTACAGTGCAACTGTCCTACTTTGTTGGATGTGAAAGTGTAGGAAGATTTGATCGTTTTATATTGCTTTGGCCTTTCGAGTTAAAACGTTCCACTCAGCTCAAACTCTGTTCTTTGTTCAGAGAATTCTCTCTGAATAAAATATCGGTCGGATTTGCGTAATGCTGCCACCAGAGGAATTACTTCTGGATACAATGTCGGTATGATTTGCGTAATTCTGTATCCAGTGATAATTCCCCTGGACACAGCGAACCTACGAACTCTGTTGTGAGCGCTCTCACAACACAATTCGTATTTACGTAATGATTATATTGACTGTAAGAACGCGTTCTTTCAGTCAATATAATCATTAATTAGTGTCTATAAGCGACAATAACCTCTTACCAATAGCTAATTGGACTGCTTTTAGTCTCTTATGCGCTAAAAGGAAATATTTTCACACAAATTTATTGGCTCCATTCCGAAACAAAGCATCGAAGTCGAAGAGCGAAGCTACATAGAAAATTGAATTTTATCCAAAATCTCGAAAATCATGAATTTAACTCAATACTCATAAAACATTTCGACTTTTCTTGCCAGATGTACCTAATAATAGTTACATTAATTAAACAGCTACGTAGTGCAGCATGCATTTGGGAAACTTTTGCTGTCCCCTGTGAGTTGTCAATATCAGTAAGTACCTAGCTACGTATCTTTATACTAGTCAAGTCTAGTTCTGTACTGAACTGTATACCAATAGGTATGTTTATAATGTGCACAATAAAGATTATTTTCAATTCATTTAATGTTTCTCGCCGGCATAGCTGAATAAACTCTCATTTTAAAACAAATTGACGCCTTATCAAATAGTTTCGTTTATTTTCTTCTTATTGGTATATCGACAATCAAATCAACTGTAGCAGATGCATTAGGCTGTTTATACGGACTGGATGTTCGATTATTTTCTAGACATACACATACAAAAGGTAACAAACATAAAAAATACATATATACCTACTTATAATAACTATGATTATTTTATAGTCGTATTTAAGGTGAAGTTCTATCGAAAATAATTGAGCTGCGTTTAATAATATACCTAATACCATCAATGAAATTCTATAAGTAAAGGAAATACTTAGTATAGTGAGGGGGGATTTTTATTTGTTTGTATCGAATAAAACTATTGGACCAATATCAACCATTCTTTCACTAATAGAAAGGTACACTATCAGGAAGTTTCATATGTTATATTTTATTACAATTTTTATTTTTGACGATTAAAAGTCGGCACGCGACGTGACTAATAAATTATATTATACATATTGTTCCAGTTTTATCGACTCTTATACCGGTATATTACCTACTGACTAGTCCATTTAACACTCCTATTATTTGCTAGCTTTTTACAAAAAAATATATTGTTTTGCGCATAATCGCAAATGTTTTCGCGTGAGAGAAAAATGACAAATATTCGCTATCGACCGGCATTGGTCCAGTGCAGTTTTTGCGCGGCGGACCGGTTACCGAAAGACTAACGGTGGTCGGTGGCTGAGAGGTCCGTGGGAAGAGTTCCGGCTGCGCCACTTGCGCCTTTCACCGCGCAAGGTCGCGCCGCGGCCGCCACTTTCTTTTATATAACCGACTGGAATGCGACGCCCGAAACCGTATGACGTCACGCGTGATTCAACACCTGACACGTCCGTACAGGACGGCAAACATACAGACTCAGCTTTGTTAAAAAGTAAAAAAAATTCGTTAAAAACTTGAAAATACTTAAAACTTGAAAGAGAAAAAATACTTTGTTAAAAACTTGAAAAAGTAACTATTCTTGAAAAAGAAAAAACTAAAAAATAAAAATCTCATTTATGTCTTAAAGAGATGAGTGAATTTCCATTAGGTTTAAGAAGTTACAATACGGAGATTGTATATTGTTCAACCTACGTCTTTCTATTCAAATGCCTCGTACTTTGAATACTAGTGTGGTTTTCATTATATTTTTATCCCTATAATTTTGCAACAAAATCACAGTGTTTACAGCGCAATAAACCGACCTAAGACTTAATCCAACTTCGAGGCCTTGCTACCTAGGCAGGTTACCAGTATCCCATGGAGATAGCACTTACTACCTCAAAAACCTAAGAATTCTTTCGCTTTATCAACATTCTGCCTCTTGTCAGACTTGCTTGATCTTAATTACCTACATCACAGTTTATGAATATTTGTAGTAGGACTAAGTAAAGCCATATAAAGGTTTACATACTCCTAAGATTTACATGGAAAAGACAAAACATGGTTTTGGATAGGAACTGGCAACAGCCACTTATCCAAGTTTAGGTCTGCATGTGACTGCCTAATGTCCCGATAAGTTACTTAGACATACATTTATTTTAGGATCCTGATCCTGAAAAAAATGTAAGTCTAAGTAACTTTACTTTATATTTGACAACAAACAGACTAGAAAGATTAGAAATTTATTTTCATTTCCTTTAATTAATAGAACTATAAGCATATTTTATGGAAAGTTTTACATCTTATAAATAATATGAATAGTATCTTGTATATAAATAATAAAGACTCTTACCTACCTATTTAAAAGTTTAAATTATTTGTTGATGTTGTTATTATTATAGAAATTAATTATAGATGTTGATTAAAATTTAGATTGAGTATGAAATATGAATGTACCAACCTATTAGACACTTGCACGCCGAAGAGGCAGAATATGTTGGAAAAAAAAACCTAAACTTGATTTAGATATCTATAAAATCTAAACCTACGCAAATGAATATTTAATGTTAATAAATGCATCCCAGTCCACGTAATATTACGAAGACTGCTTTTTTTTTAATTATGAGGGTTCAAAAACGACGAATCGCTTCGAGATAATATCATAGTTGTGACCTTGTGCTCAGCTTACAAATCTTTCGGCACGCTGGTGAGTGGTGCCCCTAGGTAGTATGTTGATCCCCAGCATTGGCACTGGAGATCTAAATATGAGGTTCCCATTCTCCCCCTTTGACCCGTGCGCTAATGAGCCTCCCTCTCTTTTGTATCCTCTTCTATATAAGGGGGGTATGTAGAAGAAGGTGTCTAAGTTACCCTAGGGCTACGGAATCTTGTTGCCGTTGAGTGTGCGACCTATATGTCTGCGACCTTTTTTTTTTTTTGACGCAGGGGAATGCTTTTACGCACGCTACCCAGGAGCCCGGGTGGCTCAACCGGGTGCAGTGTCGGGTTGCCCCTACCGACTAAACCCCTGCCTAAGTCCCTTCAGCAGCTATGATTGGAGGGCCCCGGATCTGAAAGCAACAGGGCGCCTCCAGCGACAGGCTGGCCTCGGTGAAAAGGCCAGACTCCTCCTCCTTAGGGACTGTCCGGCTGCCTTTGAACAGTCCCTAACTCCATGTTGGAACCGTGCAATGGGATCAGGTTCCCATACTAACCACCTGGTGCCAAGGCGAACATGTACCTAATATAAGAGGCGTCAACTTTTCTGAGAACATCATAACTTATCTGAAAACAAATAAAAACATTTTAAGTATTAATACGTTTATTTCAGATGATAATCTATCATGAACATATTTGTAGTAGACAATTGTAGGTACAAATTCTTTTAAATGAATACAATAAAATAAACAAAATGGACTGATGAGAATTAACAATAGAGATAGAATTAAATAATAGACAATTATAACTTCGTTAATTAAACAATAATAATAAATTAGTTAGGTATACAATACGTGAAAATAATAATATACAAATATAAAAAGGAATGTTTGTCAGTATGTCATTTATAGAGTTGAGTTGAGTTGATCATGAGTTGATCTTTAGCAAAGTTTCTGAGATGGTATGACCAATTTTCGACAGATACCTATCAATAAAATTACTCAAAATGAATTAAATTTTTGTCTAATTAATATAGTATAGGTATTTAGTTATTATGAGAGTGCGTTGCTGCAGAGAGCTGAGTTTGTTTCGCCGGTTCTTTTCAGGACAGGGCTAGGGTTGAACCGGTGGTAGATTTTATTGTTGACGTTCAAAAAGTAATTCCTGTAATTTTATTTTGAATAAAAACTTTTTGATTTGATTTATATTATAGTAGGTAAGTATATAATATTTCCTTAAAAATAATTGTGTCGGTGGTCTAGCAATGCGCGCAGGGTGCATCTAATATTAAATATAAATTATAATATAAATCATTAATATGATTACAATTACCTGAGTTGTACAAAGTAATAAGTTATTGTATATGTGTATTAAATAAAAAAATAATACGTTAGCCATAGATTAGTAATTTCACAATCATAAATTGGTCTGGTGCCTACTTATCCGTACCCATGTTTTGTAGGTCGTTTGCCTATTGGTCGTTCATGATCCTCCTCATGACTCCATGAGCCAAATGCTCATGTCAGAGCCGAGGCCATTATAGTTCGCGCACGAGCTGCCCTCGCCGTCAGAGCCGGGCGAGTCTCCTTGGTACCTCTGGCCATGATAATTGTAGTTAAATAGCTATTACAAACTCTCTTATATTACACATCTCCCATCTGCGGGAGAGACAGCGGTCGGTCCCTCTTCCAACCTCAAACCTAATCTCGTCGCCACACGTTGGATCTGTATTTGGTTTCTCTTCGCTTTCACAGGATATGTTCAGGTCTAAAAAATTCTAAGCGAGAGACTTTTGGGACGCCATTTTGACTATTTCTTAGCAGCAGAGAAACGATCATCTTACGTATTATCACATGATAACCTTCCCTCTGTCTTTCAGTAAACAGATTTAGCACTACTACTATGTGCTACTAGTAGGCAGCGGCGTTAGCATACTAAAGATGTATTTTTATAGTAGAGGGACAAACGAGTAGTCGAAGGCATTTTCGTGACTACCCACAGACATCCGCATAGAGGCTATACAGATGCATTGCCCTCCTTTCTTCTCCCTCCCTCCGTGGGCCACTGGATACTTAGAAATCGCACTCCATTAACAGCTATCACGGTATCGTGTAAGAAGAGAGGTACCTCCCCGCTCGCGCCGGCCCATTTCGTCTGCAATGTAGCATGGCACTGCCCCTTACTATTAATTATTGTATTGAACACGCAAGATGGCGGTACGACTGTTATTTTAAATTTTTTTTATAGCATAGGAGGCAAACGAGAAGTTGGGTCACCACCACCACCTAACCAACGCCCACAGACATCCGTTACACCAGAGGTCTAACAGATGCGTTGCCGGCCTTTGAGGAAAGAATAAGCTCTTATTATTATTTTTAAAATACTCGTGTAATAAATTACATATTCATTTATTGCACGGCAACTTTTGCTTCTGTTAAAGAATGTAACTGTTATCATTATATCATTATCAAAAGATACCGCGTGAAATAGCGCCACTTGAAATAATGACACTTAAAATCGCTTAATAGCCTAATAATGTTATCATTATTCAATTTGATAAGATTAGTTTTGAACCTCCTGAATATTTCTGTAACTCCTGTTCAGAATATAGTGAGGCCTTTTTACCGAAGCCGGTTTGTCGCTGGAGGGACCCTGTTGCTTTGTAGATCTAGGCCCTCCAATTATAGCGGCTAAATGCACCCGCAGGGGCTTAGTCGATAGGGGTAACCCAGTTGCCGAGCCCGACACTGTACCCGGGTTAGCCACCCGGGCTCCTGGCTAGCCTACGTAAAGGTATTCCCCTGCGTTACCAAAAAAAAGGGGCACAAAATGAATACCTACATACTAAAATAACTTTTACTTCCGTTTGGCGGCGGCTATCAGTTATAATAGTAGTAATAGTTTAAAGTATTTATAAAGCTATGATTAATGCCTTAGACAGTTTGAATGCACATAACATTGTCATCCCACTGGCGTCGCTACATCCATTAAAATATTTACTCACTAGGTAGGTAACTAAATATCTACCTATAGCCTGTATAATTAAATTTTAAATAAAATACCTAGGTACTGTATTCTATATTATTTTTAATTACTCAAATAATTTATCAATATTATTAATTGTAAACTACTAAATAATCAAAATAACCGAAAAAGATTGGTAATAATTCTCCGATGCTGTTTACAGCGCCATCTATTAGTAGTGTTGAGATAATCATATTGTGACTGTACGGATACAAGCGCATTTTCACCAGTGATCGGCAATGCGAAGTTACTCGCCATGCAGCATTATCCCGCATAACTTTAGGAAACATTTTTATTGTATTATAGAATCTCAGGTATTGTAAAATAATCACAACATTATTTTATTTGGAAAAATAAATTACAGGTTTTATTAAAGTGATGACATCTTCAGTGGCTTTAGAGCTCACAAAAATCTAATGAGTAGGTACGTTACAGCAATATGCTACACATCATAGGAAAGTAGAGCTATATCTACGTACTCGTATATCGCTAGCGACATTACAATATGTGCTGAATACATGGTTGCTAATATATTTTTTTCTTTACTACAGTTTATTGTTTCATAATAAGGCTTCAAAATAACGTACAACACTATTTTGAAGCCATTGATAAGATATGTTTTATACTTTATAGGATTGAAATAAAAAAATGAGCCATAATATTTTGACCAACGATAATATGAAAAAACCAGGCCAAGTGCGAGTCGGACTCGCACACCGAGGGTATGAGCAAAAGTAATAGACGTTGAGAAAATTACACTTCCCTGAGACAAGTTGACAAACTTATATATGCGGGTGCTTGCATACATTTAGTATGAAACGATCTACATGCATAAGTTGGAAATTATTTTTCCAGTGATATAAATTTTATTTACCAATTTTTAGATTTATTCCTATATGTATACTGAAGTTACTTCTTGCCAAATTTCAGAATTCTAGCTCAACGGGAAGTACTCTATAGGTTTTCGAAAAAGTGCGTTTTCATACAAAATTTGTGCATAAATGGCTATAACTTTTTATTGCCTTAACTTAGAAGTGTGATTTTTTCAAGGCATCAAGACGTAACTGACCTCCGTATTTGACAAATCTTAATCCCTTCACGCGTTTTAGAGAAAAATGTCTTGACAGACGAACAACAAAGCGATCCTTTAAGGGTTCCGTTTTTTCTCTTTGAGATACGGAACCCTAAAAAGAAGGAAGGTGTATTTTTATGGTATAGGGGGGCAAACGAGGAGGTGGTCACCGGCTTCATAAAAACCGCAAGAAATGCGACAGCACAGCTGTCACTTTTCGCCGGTCTTGTGTAAGCGAGAGGTATCTCCCTGGATGTGCCGGCCCAATTCAGGTGCATGCAAATATGCAACGTGTGGCACTACCTTTTACTAGCTATTGTGGAATGTCATTGCTATTTTCATTAGCATGTCAACACTCATCAGTTGTCAGCTAAATAGATTACTGACGAAGAGGCGGTATGGTCTCATGATCTTAGCCTGTCCGTAAAAACGAATCATACAAAAAAAGTCATCAGTTGTCAATATTCTGACGATATTCTGTCTACAGTTTGTCAGTTTTCAGTTGTCTTTTAAAAATTGTTTTAGTCTTTGTCAATGTCAACAAATAACGTATTATTTATTCTAAATGTTTTTAATTGTAAATTCATGTAAGTTTATTATTTCATAACGCTAGATTACACTATAAAATTTTTGTTTTACACCAATTTTATAAGATATAACATGGTTATAGACTCTTCAGATAACAGGTTTCTGTTTCCAAATATCTGCTAGGTTATAAGTGAATAATATACAAATTGAACATGGATCAACCAATAATCGTACCACCAACATCAAAGCTAAAAAGCTCTTTGGAGAATTTAAACAGGAAATCATCGATCACGTATGTATAGATGTTGCAATGACTTTCCATTACATTTTAGATTCTGTTAAGTACCTCTAAATTCACAACATTAACATTGCAGGTGTACCAAAGTTCCAGATGTATTATTCGATAAGGAAGATGCTGATGCTCATTTTAGAAAGTTTGGCCCAGTGCAGAGGATGTGGTTTTTGCCTAAACAGCAAGTGATTATTGTAGAATATGATGATGTGCAGTCAGCTGAGCGAGCCGTGTTAAATGCTGGAGCATATGATGGCTTTATGTTTGATGTCACTAGAAAAAGGCCTAAAGTGTGAGTGTTAATAATAATAATAATAATATTTGTGGACTTTACACACCACGCTAGCCTAGCCCCGTGCTAAGTACCGTAAGGACTTGTGTTACGGGTACTAGACAACGGAAATATATTTAATATGTTTTATAAATTTAAGAAATATTATATATTTAAGATTTTTATTATAGAAATACAAATAATACAAAGATAAACCATCCATGACCTAGGCGGGATTCGAACCCGCGACCCCTGGCGCTACATGCTCAACTTATCTGAACCCTGTACCACTGCGCTAG